>JAQIXG010000969.1:0-25616 GCA_034700105.1 Oconnorella tubifera | reverse complement strand
AAATTGTGCACCACGTTTTAAGACATAATTTTTTTACATATATTTATTTTCTACTTTTTAGTCCATTTCAAGAACGTGGTTTTTTAAAAAGTTTTTTTACATATTTTATTTATTTTCTTTCTCATAGTTTGTCTCGCTGCTATCAGAAATAATTGGCTCGCCAATTAGTTACTTTACAGTGTAGTTACTGTGTAGTTACTGTACATTGTGTTCATTACTTCATGCCCTAACTTGTGTAAGTCTTGAGCTGAGATTTTCACCAACTTACGTGTGCTCGGGAAGCCCTTTTCCCGTGGTGCCCGTCTTGTCTGGTCATTGATGTATAAAAATGTATCCAATTAGTGATTATAATTTGAACATAGAGTCATTGAAACAATTGGCTAAAAATATGCATACTAACCGCATTTCGCAGATTTTCAGTTGTATCATCAGCTTCGTACTCGTAGATGAGTTCGTTAGTACTGCGCGGCGCGATTATAGTTTTCGTGTTTCTCTTCATAGTTGAGAGTTGGCGAAAATGAGCAAACCAAGTAAGTCAGATTCGGAGTTTCAAATAATATGATTATTGCTGTTCAATTTCAATACTGTCTGCATCTGCACCTCAGTCACCTATAAATTCATTAGTACACCGCATATCATTAATAACTTATATATTTCAGTCAGTTATATTTAAAAATATTAACAGCAATTAAATACATAGAATAAGCTTTATCTGAAAATAGTACAACTTTAAATGATTAAATTGATTGGTCTACAGATGCTAACGGAACCGTTTTCATATAATTTCAGAAAAATCGTCCATAGTTTAGTTTATTAGATAGTTTAATGCTGTATCCTTAATTATGCTTGTTTGTTAATTGTTTATATTCATACTGTATATAAACAGACAGTTAATTCGATTGGATGATTAAATAAACAAAAATGACTATTAATCAATATACTCAAATAATGAAAAATAAAAAAGAGACAATAATTGTGAGAAAACTCCACAATTGCCACAGTTGCTGTCATTTTATATTGAGAGAATGCAATCTGAGCTTCGCTGTAATTATTTCAATAGCATCATTGTTTTAAAAGATGAATACATGAATTCACTGAATTTTCAGAATTGTAACGAAATATAAATATAGCAGATTCAATTCAAATAAATTCAAATACATTTTAATTTAATTCAAATATAGCGAAAATTCATTGAAATTAAATAAAACGGACTGGCCCATTATTATTTGCCCGTTATTATTATTTGCTGAATATAGTAAGCCTACTGCTTACTATATAAAATTTAAAACATTGAAACTGAAACAATGAAATTCAAACTAGTGACTTACACTGTAATGCAGTCAAACACTTTCTTATTGTCAGCAAATTTAGATAAAATATGATAGGATACAGTGATAATCAATTAGCTTTCATTGGGTTAAAGAATCTTCATAAAATGAGATATTGTTTTTAAAGTAAAACATTTCTTGTTTCAAAAACTTAAACTAAGAAGAAATTTTCTGATCATTAAAGGTAGTAGACTGGAGAGCATGTTATATCCTGCCAATCATTGATTGTCAGTTCTGTTGAACAAAAAGGCTTCTGGTAGACAATGAATCAGTGCTATATTCAGATAAAAAAACCAAAGAAATGATTGATTGGAGACGGTTATAATGATAATACAAGCGTGTGCTAGTATGAAATATATCCCTACTTATGGTATTAAAAAATAAAAATATTGCTCCGTGAGCCTATAAAAAGCAGGTAAAGAACACGTAACATTTTTCTTTCTCTGCTAAATTGTTAAATTGAGATTTTATAACATTATCGTTTACAGTTATTAATGCCAGAGACAGTATAGAAGGCAAAGTAAAACAGCGAGTTTTGGTCTATAAATGCGTCAATTAATAAAAACAGCGCAATTTTAAAACAAATAGGGTCTATATAACAATTTAACCATAATACGCTATTAACAACATTAAAGTCTTATAAAATATATTAAACAAAGCGTACAAAAATACTGAAAATGAAATAAATGACTGATTTAAAGCACGAATATATGCTCGAAGTCAAGTCGTTCGCATTAAAAGAGGGTTTTCTATAACAGATTATAGAAGCATATAATCAAAAATAGTTATAAATCTTTGCAAATTGGTCTGAAAGCTTCAGCTTTTCTATAAGGTTTTAAATCATTAGTCATCTAATTAAAACAGTTCGATGTTTAGGCTTAATGTACATTAAAGAAATGTCTGGCATGTGCCCTACAGTCTTCCTGTATACGTATAAACATACGTTCAGATTAAGCTAATTATCTTAATAATTATTTCATAACAATAATCTATGTAATATAGTCCGCATTTCCTTTTATGTAATAACAATATCATGCAAAAAATTTAGATCATTCATAACAATTTTCTGAATCATAACTAGCCTACCACAGCATAGTTTTGACCAATTTATCAACATCTGAAAACTAGTCACGTTATGATTAAAAGTCTAATAAATGACCATAAAATATTTATACTTATATTGATATTTATACAGATATTTTGTTTGTAGGCTTATGTTAATCGCTGAATATAATTGACCTTGATTGCAATTTATTATTTAGACCTACTGGGAAGAAACCCGTCGGACGAAAATAGAGTTTAGGTGAATAATAACAAAATATATCTTCTTTATTTTAACGTCTCATTAATTTTATTTATTTAGACGTCTGATTTTAAGAAGAAATATTATAAAATTCGCTGAATTAGCTAAAGAATAAGATTCAAATTATTAAATTCATTTTAAACAAAAATGTATACCAATACACAAAAAACTTAGAAATTATGCAAATATTTGTATTTACAATATGATTATTTATTGGTAAATGGGAAAAGCGGAAGAGAAGGAGAGAGAGAAGAGGTAGAAAAGAAAGAGGAAGAAGAAGAGGATGATGAAAATATTATATTTTCATCCAAATTTTATATTTCAAATATAAAGAAGAAGTGAGAGGAGCGGGGGGTAGGAGAGGGAGAATAATAAAATATTTTGCACAGTATTTTTAAAATTTTTACTTGGCTTATTATTATGTATATTTATCGAGATCTACATATTCAATCAATCTACTGTAATTAATATATTAGTATATTATAAAGTAAACACAAGCCTGAAAGATACTTCTGGTGTGTTAAATAAGCTATAGTTAGGCCTACTTACTTTAAGCTAGTTACTTAAATACTTAAATAGAAACATTGTTCAGTATAATGATACTCTCATGAGATATTTGACTTAAAAACAACAAGCATCTCGAAGCACGTTAATGACTTTTTCTAAAGATAAAAAAATCCTAAGCTACCTACTCTAACAATGCCGATAGCGAAACTCGAAGAAGTCTATAATATTAGTAAATAGATGATACACGTGCGGCGCTTTGTCATTAGTCTTATGATATTCATCTACAGCGACTTTTTCTCAGTACCTGAGTTTCTGTGAAGGTGCAAAGACATTAGATGCAACGACATAAGGTCGCGTGCGTATACTGCTTTGAAAAACGAACAATTGTAAAAAAATACTGCTCGCTGTAAATATGGTATAGCAATCGCAGCCGTGATCCGTCTTCGATCATATCTGCAATGAAATCGTATCGTTATAGCGGAGGCATTGATTGCTAAAATGTGTGAGAATCAGACGTGTTGCAACATGTGACCGAGCGCATAGGGAGTGTGAATGCTTGTATGTGTTACTACGAGTGGTAGTTTTAATATATCGGCGTCGAACTGTCGAGAGATTTATTGCGGTGTGGTGTATGTATTGACTTCGGCGTTTTATCGAATATAATGGAAAAACATTAATATATAAATCTTTAATTCACTCCGTTGGAAAATAATCGTCAAATGAAAAAATAATGAATAATAAAAAACGTGGATATCCGCTAATTTGGTTAACTTAAACATATAGATAAGCTTACGGTTCTACTACATTCGATTTTTTTATGTTACTTATGATGTACCCTTAAATTTAGCTTTTATTATTTTCTGTAATTTTACGTTCTCGCGTTATGAATTAATCTAAAAGTTGACATATTTTTGGTAAAATAAATCAACATCCCGACTGTAAAATACAAGCCATGGATTACAGGGCTGCATTAAATTAACGACGCTCAGAAATAAATATTTTTTCTAAAAAAGTTCTTGCGAATCCAAAGTTAGACAACAGTTTTGTCAACAGTACTCTATAAAAAGATGATTTAAAAACACAGGATTATGGTTCGAGTGATGAATGCATTTACTGCGGTTACACTAATACAGGATTTCTGTAATCGTCTTGTAAACAATCACTCTCCACTTCTTGCAATAATAACTAGATAATATCATGACCAGGTCCTGTCAAAATGGCCTCTACAAATTGGCTCCGACTAGTACTAAGATTAGAGTTTGGTTTATGGTTAGGATTTTGGCTATCAATGCTTATTAAACCTTTTTTCTATTGGGACGTTTTGACGACCCAGTCAATTGTTCTCTAAATATTAGTAGCCCCACGAAGATAAATATAATAATTATTGTCAAAAATAGCCTACACATTTTTCGCTATTTGATTCAATGATTTTGAACATATTTATTATATATTTGATTGTAAGATGATTGATGGGCATTGATGGCTAACTGGTATTCTATAATAAATTGTAATGCCAGTGATGAAGATAGGGCCTACACATTAGCGCAAATCTCTAGAGCATCAATCTCTCTCTTACCCCCGTCGAGTGAGCTAACAATAATATCAGAGAAAATCGTTTTATCATGTAGACCTAACTGTTATGACTAGAATTAAATTTTATTTTGTCAAGAAAATATCTAACTTATTATAACTTAGTAAATAATATCTAACTCATTATAACTTAGCAACTTCTGAAAGATATTATAATAAATTAAATAAAAGTGAAAAGTTGATTCTTGTTAATTGTTCGGTATTTGTTTTTTTATTATTGTGTATGATGAATTTTAAACTAAAATGTAAATATATGTATAGTAATATTATATTCTTTTAATTGTTTCTTTAATATGACTAATTTAATAATTAGTACGTAATTATAGTGAGTATATTATAACCGTTTAACAGAATTGTATGAATAATTATAATATAGTTTGCTTGGTCTGAAAGAATGTATGTAGTGGTGGGTATACGAAGAACTCGATACAAAACGATATCGGTACTAGGGCTGTACCGAACAGTGATTTTTACTCTTCGACCGAATACGAATAATGACTCCTAACTATTTGGCCAAATGCGAATAGGAATACGAATAGTGAGTCAATGTACCAAAAGAAATATTTTATTAGGCCTTCTAAAAGTGTTATTAAATAAGTAGAAACTAATAACATGAACAGACACAGGATGTTTTAAAATAGTTAAGGCATTGTAGAGTGTCAGAATTCTAAAGCTCATTCATAACATAGCCAAGCTACACGCTCGATTATGTGACGCAATGAATTAACTGATTGCTTGCCGGCCACTCAGTCAACTGAAATGGCTTTGAATAATAAGTAGAGTAATTTAGATATTAATTGATCTTAGATGTCATATACAAGCTTTGTAGATTGAGTCTGCTGTTTACAAAGATTGAAAAAAATACTATATACGTATTCAGCTGTGGCCAACTGTTCGTTAGAATACAAAGAGTTAATTTAAGGTACAAGTCGGCAGCGAAGCGAATACAAGCGAATATTCGGTACACGCGTAATTGGTACATCCTATATTGGTATAGGATAGTATAAATACGCAACAAAGCAAAATATTGCAACATTTATAGTAGTATACAATAAGCAACAAGATTTGTCAATATCAGTATATTTTAATATACTAATATTGATAAAGTATTTTTTTGTTATACAAAGTGGTGTTTACAAAGGTAAACAATTTGGCCTATGCGCTACATATTTTAGACATATATAATTATAAAGTTTCCATTGTACTATAACCGACTGCTGTTAAATCAGTGAATAGACTCTAAAATTATTTTAAATAAAACTGCAATAGTCTGACTTTGATCACTTATCAGTGATGATCGCTATAGCCTTTTATTACGAATTATACCAATCATCACTCTTCAGTGATCAATGACAGATTATGACCATTGACTAAACAGTTTCATTTGAACTTAGTTTAAAATCTGCTCACAGATTTAACAACATTTGCCTAACTATAGTACAACAAACGATTGTTAATTTTGTAAGTCTACCATTTGTTGAGCATATTTATTCCCATATGTATAACTATAATCACTAATTCGTGAGCGCAGTTAGATTATGACAATTGACGTAGCAGATTCATCTGTCGTGAATCAAATGTTGTAAATCTTATGTTGATGAACCATTTGTCTGTTCTGAAAAAATTAAATTTCTGAGATTGGCTCTATTGTACAGAATGAGATTTACATGACGAGTTCAGTATAATATGATTTGGTTTAAATTTATACAGACTGATTTCAACCCTAAACCCTAATTATACTAATTATATATATAACCCTAAATAGATGTAAACCATAAATACTAATCCTAGATAGACTCTAAACCCTATTCACGTCCTAACCCTAACTTAATCCTACTTTCTAACACTAAGTGTAAATTATATTTGGTACTGAAATACTATGTGTCAAAATGGTTTCAGACTGAATTCACTGTGCACCGTGTGAATGCTTTTAAAAACAAATTTATATTTTCGCTATTTTTAATATTTAGACACAATTTGAATTTCATTATTTATATATTCCGTCAATTTACGTGTATTAACTTAATCACGGAATTGTTTTCAATTAAGCTGTTCTTAATATATGAAAATAGCGTATTCTATTTTTGGATGGAGGCTTGAGGATTGATACACTGAATGTAGCGTAATAAAATTTATAAATAAATTTACACACAAAATGACATAAAGTTAATTTTGATTTTCTTTAATTCTGTGTAATGGAATTCTTTTGACTCAGAATTTTCAATTCTTTCAATGGTGTTATCACATTTAGAAATATTGTTTTGGTATATTGATTAGGAAATTTATTAACCATTAAGTAAAATCTGTGTAGCTTTGCAGTGTTTTTAACAATCATGTTCTAACAGCCATAGTTTAGCTCATTGCAGCTGGCTTGTATGTTCTCACTATGGGTTATATATAGGTCATTAGTGTGTAGATCGTCGGTCGCGGCGTCATTGTACACTCTTCACTTGCTAGATATATCATCAGGCTATCAATACAACTACAGTGTAAACATTATAGACTGTGCGGTGCACACATTTGTGCACACAGCTTGTAAATCATGCTACTAGATAGATTGGCATGATAGACGGAATCCTTAGTCTAGGAATCCTTAGTCTAGTTGATGTATTATTAGAGCTAATGAAAACTCTAGGGCTTTGTCACGCTTCTGATGAGTGTACTGTATGTTTGGATTAGAATATCTTGAAGTATACATTAACTGCTGGCACTTGCTGTGTTTTTGTTGTCTGCAGATTATCTATAACATTACAGTCCTGCAATTCATTGACATATTATAGGTTGTACAATATTGTTTCATGAATATTAGGTAAGCCGTGTTTATACATCTATGTAGATTGCATATTGATTATGTTTAAAAAATATGAATTTGTGTATAAAACAACTGATATTTTCAAAAAAATTCTCACTATTTAGCTAATTGGAAGAGGGTTTTATTTTAATGAGTTGATTTAGTTTTTATGTATAGCGTCGATTTTGTAAATTCAGTTTCTTAATATTTAACTTTTTAACGATATGTAGAATGATTATTCTATTGTCCGCAAGTTTTTTAATTTTATACGATGCTATGCTAATACTACGCTGTAATATAATTATGATTTTCAACGTAGTCATATTAATTCTACACTATCAGAACCAATGAAGATTAAAGAATCTCAAATATTTCATATATTTTTCGTTGTACTGCTGACAAGTATAATGATATTCTGTCTCTGTGGCTAGGGTCAAGCTAGCTAGTTAAGGTTTTATTCTATTGAATCATTTCTATCTTTCAGTGTTATTTCAAGCCATAATCCTAATCCCAGCATCTGAGAAGCAATTAATCAATTTGGTAATTAGTCGCTTCATAGTTCAGATGCAGAGCTGGTCTATATTTAATTTTCTAGATTCAACCGTCACACACACTACACTTGTAAATTGGAAACATATGTATATTTAATATTACGTTGATATGTATTCATAAACGATTAAATATTTTGTTGTCAGGTACAAATCCTGTGATGATGTACCGAAGAAATCCTAATACGCATCACTCTTACTATACTAGCTCACAGATGTATGATCCAAGGCAATATCCTCCTGCATTATATCCAGATCCAGCATCATACTACCCTAATCGCTTTCCTAATCCTATATCCACGCTCAATACTCAGAATTATGACCACAGAGAATTAGTAAATCATCAGCCAAACACATTCGATTATTCTCATTTATCTCGGTGCAATGATACTATGTCAAGTTCATTTCAATCGCCACAGTACGATTGGTCAGATCAAATGCTATTTGATAGAACTGGATCAGCAGTAATGTCTGATTATCCATTTTTTAGCAATACATATGTTCCGCCAGCAGCTAGTTTGCAGACATTAGTTGATGTCGCATCAGCTGCAGGTGATGAGAGGGACTCTTTCTTGACTCGCTATCAAGCACACTTAAACAGTCTACAAGCACAGCTATCCAGTAGTGCTAATTCTCTACCCGATGTTAGTCATATGCGATCCTTTTCAGACACTGTACCTCGACAATGTGTTACGTATCCGTCGCAACATTCAGCACAAATGCTAAAGAGTTCTGTTAAAAAACACACTACACCTCACTCAGTGAGACATTTTGCAACTGATTTTGACTCCAGTCCCGTGTATTATGATCAAAATTATTATAAAGCCCCGGTATCAGTACCACATTCTGTGTTTAGTCCAGTAATGCATCGAAAGTCTTCGCAGTCTACAACTGAAAATATTTTATCTTCTCATAATCTGCCTTTATTAAAATTACACCCAATTCATAACGCTCATGATACGGCGAGCTCACGTTCTTCATTTGCGTATAATAATGGCACGGAATCTGGTCAATTTAGTGAAGCATTGCCCATCAGGAAGTCTAGACCTCCACCACTGTTTGTTGGAAACCAGGCTCTTGCTAAGAAATTATCAGTTGAAGTTACTACACACCACGAAGCAATATTACCTGGTAGTATGTCGAACATTGATAGCTTATACGAGTCAGGCAATTGTACTATATCGAATATGAAGAATAATCGTAAAGTTACTGTTGGTCAATCTCGTAGCTTTGATAATAGATCTATGCAATGCTCAAGCAGTTGTGATAATTCTCTTCAACCATTTGATTTAACTATTGGAAAAGATTCAGTTGTTTTTAGTACTGTTAATGCTCCAAGTATTTGCACACCCGTTGTTAGTTCATCAAGCAACATAGATTGTCTCAATTGGGATGATGTCTTACGTTTAAATATCTCTCCAACAGGCAATGGCTGTGTTAGTGCTCATAGGAGGCATAGAAAGACAAAGCCAGTCAAGTTTGTCATCCGTGAAGTTATTGATGTTGAATCTTCATCAGATTTTGAGATGTGTTCAGACGGTGAAGTAGTAGAGTCAGTTGGTTCTAACCTGGATGACAATATTGATACGAGTGAGAATGTTATTAGAACTGAATTGTTATCAAAGACATTATTACGTTGCAAACATGTGTCAAGTGCAAGCAGTAAAGGTAATATAATTTGTATACATTGATTTTGTGCTTATTTTGTTATACACTTTTACAATTAATATATTATATTATATAATAGTACACTATTGCAATGATTGATGCGTAAAGATACCAATGAATCATAATGCCTTTAGGAGATCATTGAAAGGTGAAGTCAATACATGTTGATCGTTGTGATTTTATTTTCTGACTTTTGGTCTAAAAACAACATTGTTAGCTAATTATATTATTTGATTTCATGTTAGTTAGTTAAAGTTGAAGGAAATGATTTTGCTATAGAATTCTTGAATCTAAAATAATCGTAGTTTTCAAAGTCTTTAGTTAAAATCTTGACTAGATCTTGAATTTAATCTTAAATTCTAAATTTTTACCTTATTAGTCTCCCTGTTTTGTTACAGGCAAAATCAATACAAGAACTGATGAAAATGTGGTTACAATACCATATAGTGTTAATAATGTCATAGAAAATTTAAAACTTGAGTCAGATGCTGAGAATCTGGATACGAACACTTCTGCATTAAATTCTAGTTCCAGGAAAATCAGTTACATCATAGATTTGCGTGATGATGTTGTGCCAGAAGAAGTACAAGCATCTAATGAATCATTTGTGAAATGTTCACAGGAACAATATAGAGTGAACTCTGTTTCTCCTATACATGATCGTATTAATACATCCGAACATCTACAAGTAGATGTTTCTCAGACTGTTGATTCCCAGGATGACGCAGATAGTAGCAACAATGCATTGTCTTCATTTTCTTCCAGTAATATCGGATCCTTTGATATTGAAAATGAATCAGATGATGGAAGAGTTAGTAAATTGTCTCTCAATGGTGCATTTCGCTGCAAGTTATGCACCTACAATGGTCGTTCATTGACTTGTCTTGAGAAGCATTACCGCGCGCATGATTATGCGTATAAAGTGTGTCAGTATTGTCAGAGAGCATTTGAAAGGCCTTCTGATCTTTCTCGTCACGAGGATAGACATAGGAGAGAATTGAAGGAAAAATGTAAATTGAATAAAAAATCTTTGCGTGCTGAGGATGGGAGTAGAGTATCTAGAAAAAAAAGAAAGTTAAATTCTTCAAGTGAGTCTTTTGTTATTTTTATACAAACATTTTTTAATTTTATTAAAATTATTGAAGAAATTTTATTTGGCCTTGTTTAGAACGTGTTTAAATTATAGCCATTTATTGAAATTTGATGCTGATGCTTGTTATTTTTCATGACTATAATTCTTACATATATTTTCCCGAATGACGAAATTTATTATTTAGCGATGCATTTATTTAGGCGTATTATAACATTATTGCCAGTATTTAATCAGTTTCTCAACAATTTCATTAATTAGATGTAATTTTCTTGTTGTTTTTGTCAGTCACCGATGATTTCTCAACAAGGACTGTCAGACATTCAAACATTGATCAACATTCGTGCAGTAATTCACAGACAGAACATACAACGAGCCTTTTATTACGCGTTGAAAATGATCATGAAAACGTTTCAGCTGCTGATACTATCATTAAAGGCTCAGCTTGCAGTCAGCAGCCTGTCATTGTACGACTTGATTCGTATGCTCGTGGAGTCCTAACAAATACAGCATTGATGTCCTGTGTTGTAGCTGGGCAGAATGAGATCATTCTGAATTCATGTGAGGATCCTTCCGTGTGGTTGCTAGATGGAAATGACATTCCAGAAGTATCGCATATTAGTGATGCTCGTGTCATTGTAGAGAAGAGTGTTGCTGTTAATGAACTAGATGTGAATTGTACAACGCAGAGTAGTTTCAGTGAAAATGCTTTTTATAATTCTAAAAGTGCTGAAAACAATCATTCTGATGCTACAGGCTCTGTTATCATGTGCAAGTCAAGTCAAGTCAGCAAGTCAAGTCAGCAAATTCAGTCTGAAAGCAATTTTATAATTGAAGGGAAGAAATTTCAAACAGTTTCTGAAATGCTCTTGCATGAAAAAGATTTAAATACAAATGTTGATGCAGATACAAATTCTTGCACATCTGTGTTCTCAAATGAAAACAAACGTCACACTTTCACTTTGGATACTAATAGTGTACATTCTGTAGTTAATTCAAGCAGTGTTAAAGACGTTACTTCTAATGAAATCATGATTTCTGAAAAGGCTTGTTCATCATCTAATGCTGTTCCAAATCATAATAATTTAAAGTATGTAGAAATATCGCCTGTCAATGATTCAACTGCTAGAAACATTCATAGTAATCGAATTAGTCATCATACTTTACCATCTTTCATTAATTCCAAGATATCGAGTATGTCATATTCAGTGCTGGGGTCTATTATTCTAGATACATCAGCGAAGTCGCCATCTGTTACAAAGATACGTACAAGTACTCCTGAATCTTTGATAGATACCCAGTCTTGCCAGTTTACGGAATCCAGTGCCTCCGTATCGTCATCAACGGTATTAAATAATATTTGCATTCAATCAAATTCTAGTCAGCCTTCCACTCTAGGAACACGTCTAAAATGTAATTCTATAGATTCATCACTTTCTGTTAAATCTGAGGTGATTGATATCGATTCAAATGATGAATCACCTGAAAGCGAAGTTATAGAATCTTACAGGGGAAATAATAATGCCTTTTTTCAAGATCTTTTACCCGATTTAAAGCGTGAATCTTCTGTTATTTTGTGTAAATCAGTTTCGGAGAACATGAAAGGAGCTTCCTCTATTGCTAGTGCCTTCAGTGATTGTCCTGAAATCTTAAACCATCGAGCTTTAATTGGTGAAATAACAAATTCAAGTATTGGATTGAAGCAAACACGGCCTGCTCATAATATTAGGAATCATAATAATTATGATTCTGTAAGTACAACTGTAGGGAGGAAAACTAATAACACTATTGGCTCTGCAGAGCCGTATTCTACTTTTAATTCTTTAAATGATGTAGCAGTGCAAAGATTCTCTGAGGGTTTAGATTGCAATGAGAGTTTGCAAACAAATTTAACTTCCGATAAGAACCCTGCATTTGTATGTCCAAAAGAAAACAAAGACTTGAAAACTCTATTGGATAATTCTCAGATCAAATCGTACAGCTGCTTTAAGTGTCAATACACTACAAATGCCAAGTTTAAATATGATCAGCATCTGAAAGCTCATAATGGTCGATTTATTTGTAAAGCTTGCGGGAAAGCGTGTATTAAATCATCGGACCTCTATCGTCATTGGTTATCTCATAATGTTAAAGCGTCCAATGGACATTATGCTTGTGATTCGTGCGAGTTTACATCACCTTCTAAAGACGCGATTGAATGCCATATGAAAAGGCATTATCTATTGAGACCTGAGCTTAGTGCTAAAATGCAGGTTGTGTAAAGGTTTATAAAATTTATCTAATTTTGCAGTACAACTTAAATTTCTAACATATGACTCATGATTGTCATAGATATATGATTCATCACATCAGTTTCATCACATTGTTATTGCCATGTGTAACATTTATATTAACCTATTACATAAATTTGTTAGTTGATATGAATTAGAGGACAAAATATATTTTTTGCAGGCTGCTGGTGCAATTAGCAGATGTGGTATCTGTAAGAAAAATGTTTTACGTTCTCGTATCTTTGATCACAAACGATCGACTCATGGATTTTACTTTCTCAATCCCCACTGTGATTCTAAATCTATCAATATTTCGGATAAAAACGGATTCAAAGCAAATAAACGTACATTTACTTGTCCCATATGCTCGTGCAGTTTTTCATCATCTTCATATCTGTTGCGTCATCATTTTACTCAGCATCAGAAGGATGATGTTGAAGACGACGGTGTGAAGATATTGTCTAATGACAGTAGCACGACTGCATCTTTGTGTCATTGTAGATTCTGTGATGAAGAGTTTACGTCAGTTGAATCATTGCATAAACATGAGGTTGAACATGTTCTCAAAACCCGGACAATTAGTAAACCAGAGAACTGCAGTGCAGAAGTTTTATAATTACAAAGCTTGTTGTATCTAATGCGTCTTCCAGTTATTTTTATTAATTTAGTACGCTTGTTTATTCTCTTCGATCTATTATTTTATTTGCGATGCGTCATCATTTAATTGTTTGCTTATGATTCATATTGTTTCGTCACAATATGCTATATAATGTTTTATATTTTAGTATTTTTTCAAATTGCTGTTTTGTTCTGTGTAATATGTATGTAATATACATATTTGTTTGCGTGTGCATTAGATGAATGGACTTTGCTATGTTAAGTCATTGATTTAGAGAAGTTTTGAAAAATATTAGAAAATGGTACAAACTTTTTTTTAATATTTAAAAACTGAAAAAGATTATTTTGCAGGTATGTTTTTATGCTACTTCCTATTTAGAACATATTGCGTGTTGCCCTGTATTTTAGTATTCCGTATGCAAAATCAAATTTATCTAGTCTCTCTAGAGCGTTTCAAAATATTAATTTTATAATAACTATTGAGAAAGTGTTTTGACTTATCTGCAGCCAGGAAACTGATTTTTTTGATACATGAAAATATATGCAACATAATTTATATGAACGATTGAATTTTGATTGATTTTGTTCTTACAAGTTTATTTATTACAGCTGTAATTTTGTTATTTTGAGAAACAGCGAATGTTTATATTATATTATATGATAGACAATGAGGTATTAATTCATCTAGTATAGAGCTTAGGCTATATAATCAATTGTATAAAATGCTTGAATATTGGATTTATTTTACAAGTGTTTTAAACTTGAATAGTATATAATCATTTGGTTTATGTGATTTGTTGTATATTGTAAAGGTCACTATTTGAGGTTCTGTTCTATAGTATTCTTATGTTTGTGAAAGAGTAAAACCGTCTATATATTTGATACCATCTATCAGCAGGATTATTTTTGAATTATTTTGAATTTTTCTGGCTTGGTTACATAATCTAAATGATCAAATAGATATGTCTGTATTAAAATACATATATTTAATTTTATTACGAATTTAAAATACAAATTTAAATCAAAATTAATAATACATATTATTAAAATACATACAGTATAGTATTTGTATTTTATAAATTTTTACTTGGTAAGTGGATTCGTGTTCCATTTTCCAAAATGTTACTGTTAAAATTATAAATGAGAGGTATATTACTTTAAAAGGTTGTCAAATTTTTTTTAAAGAAATTGATCAAGGTATTGTAAAGATAAAATCTTTGAAATTGTTTGTGAATGGCTACTACTTAAAGATATAAAATAACTGTCACAGTATATTCGTGACTTGAGTATAGAAATTATTTCACACTGTAATTGTAAATCATTCATTTTGCATTATTAGTTGGCCTCATTATTCATTGATTACTGCAGATTTTACTTGTGGTACAAATTTTTTAATTCTGTTTGGATTATTATAACATTTTATTTATTGTTATTCATTGAATTCAATTGTCAGTTTAAAGTTTATTTTATAATTATATTTGTTCTATTATAATTTGGATACAATTAATTGAAAAACACTGATCATAATATTATAACTAGACAAAGCTTTTAAAAAATAAATGAAATTAAAGGATTATAAATCACATTCACATCTTAAATAATATCCATGTGATTGTTTATAATGATCCCGAATGTAAATGTTCCTATTGTAAATTGAAAGATCATTTATGGTTACTAATTTTTGTTGTAGTTGAATGGCCTCATTGTGACTAAATACTTAATAATACCATAATTGCTAGATTACATGCATACATATATGTTACATTAAATCCTTCTAATATATACTTTTATGGCTAATTTTTAATAGATTTGTATTTAAATGTGCGCCTGTAGTGATGCATTGACAGCATTGCAATTAGTCTAAAAAATGAGATTGGTAGTTGAATTTTTTACTGTAATTTTACGGAATAAATAGAATAAATATTTAATTTCAGTGGTTTTAAAAAGATTCAAATGTTGATGACGACGATGATGTTGAAAATTTCAATAACTACACTATGTTTTCTTTTCTTTTTTGCATTTGTTTTTTAGTGGTATTACTGTCTACGAATTACAACAAAAAACTATCATATAGAAAATCAGTTTTAATATAAAAGATCTACATTAATATATCTACATTATTTGTGTAAGCTTTGAAATAAGTTTGGTTGAAAATATTATATACAGAAAAGTTCTTAATTTTAAAAAATATACGTTTAAAGTAATAAAACTTCAAAACTAATTTAGATTAGAATTCAAATTACAAGTTCTTTTCAAGATTAATTAATCAATTCTAGGAGTACCAGTTGAAACTTTGAATAATTATTTTACAGATATTCAACTTCACCGTAAAAACAATATTTATACTTTGGTTATAACCAATTACAACTTTGTAATGTATCTCGTAAAGAGCAATGACAGAATATTAGCTATTCGTTTCAGTTCTTTAGAACTGCAAAAAGCCAAATGCCTGTTCGTAGATCCGCTTTATATTAATTACAAAAATTATGTACAGCATCAAAATTATATACAGTATCCTAAAACTTATTTATAGTCATATTCAGTATAAATTATCTTCCTGGCTCCAATTACAGAAACAGTTAAGGCCAATGTATTTAACTGCACAACAACAACAGCTTTAAATTTGAATTAAAAAGCTCAACTATAGCATGTCATGCATTTTTAATGACGCAATAACAACAGCTTTAAATTTGATTTAAAAGCACAACAATTCAGTGAAGCTTCAAATACAACAATATATAATTTAAAAATGTGTATATTATACATTGGATATTTACAAGTACAAAATAGAACATTAATTTTTTCACTGAAACTAATGTCTTACATTATATAAGACACATACTGTGCAGAAGTTTTGATAATGAATATACTATTACTTTTATCTTTAAAAGCAAAATTGGAATATGCAACACAAGGTATCATTATTCCATCTCACACTCACATTATTTTTACGTTGGCCAGCTACCAGTTACCCTTCAGTCCGGCCAATCATTTGGTATCTATGTCATGCATTTTTAATAACGCTTAAAGATCAAATGTCCAGCAAAGTAAACATTCAAATTATGATATAAATGCTTAATTATCCTTGCATAAAATACGCACAGAGCAATATTTTAATATAATTTATCCCTATTGCTCAATGCGTTGTAAGAAAACAATTGGAAAAAAAACATTGCACTGAACTTTATACAAACAAAATTTGTCCTATATCACTAAACTGATATATTTTATGCGGATAAAAATTTAGCTTAAAAATAACTTTTAAGCTAAAAGTTATTTTTAGAATTAATACGTAGTATAAGTTACAACATTGATAAGTTTTTTTTACAATACTGTTGTCGTAGAATTCATGACACAGTTAATTTCATTCAAATAGAATCCATCTTGGCAGTATGGATTGCAATCTTCAAGAACAATCCTACAAGAATACAAGAAAGTAGAAGTATTTTAAACTAACATAACTAACTAACATAACTAACATATGTAACTAGTGTTAGTAATTTCGTAAAGCCCATTATAACTGTCAAACTCATTATTGTATATCAATTTTATGTCTAGATATTTAATCATTCCATTCTAAACTCGTGTTAAAAGGATAACGGTTGACTTTTTAAATATTGTATAAAATACGAAATTAATAGATTGAAACTATCATTATTATTTATTGAATTTAAATTTTGGATTAGACAATAATTATTATTAAGAAATAAACATTTGAATTGCCTGTAATAATATTTTACATGTCGGGACAAAATATATAATTTTATGAAAATATGAAGTTTACTTAGAACAAGTTTGCCAGAGATCGCAGAGTATTTGCTTTCTGGCAGGACATTTTTCATAGCAAGCCAGTTGTCCACATGGCCGCTTGTCAACTTCAGTTTTCAAAGAACTAAAAATACAAACGTAAATTTATTCTTTTTCTTGCAAACAACAGCAAAGAAGTGACTACTCATTTTCTAAATCTTTGTTTTATTACTGAAAGGAAAATTTCATCATTTAAGCTACATACGCAATTTTAGGCGCATATACTATACTTTGTATAGGAAAAACAAACAACTATATCTTGTCTCTCTTTCACTCTGTGTATCTTTATGTCTATGTCTGTTCTTCTGTCTAAAAAACTCCATTACGACCAATTATATAAGCTATTGCATTATGAAAACACGAAGTAATTTTAAGCCAATTCAGGTTTATTAATTAAAATAAGAAGCCTACCCGCAATAACTGTTTGCAGTCATAATACATCGCCGAGTGCGAAATGACACTCCCCCTCCACAAAGCCTAGAACAGTTACTCCATTCACTCCAGGTGGTCCATGTCACTTGAGGGGAGGGCAAGGCATTAGGATGAACATTGTCACCATTAAATGGCGCAGAAGTTCTGTCTCGATGTTTAACAGGGTAGAAGTCTTGACTTGTAAAGGATTGAATCATGTTTCCACGATCTGTCTGAGCTGTAATTGATAATGTAACTTCTTGTCAAATTGTTTATTTTTTTAAGTAGTAATAGTGGAAGTCTTGGTTAAACGTTTATATAATTAATAAAGCTGTTTATGTAAGTTGTCTAACTTGAAAACTGAAGACTAAAAAGGAGAAAAAATATCAAGATTTGACTGATGTTAAATCTAATGTATTGAGAGTTGGCTGTTACATTGATTTTCATCGCGTCAACATGAAACTTCATGAATATTAAACCTGGCAAGCAGTTAATACTTGTTGATAAATAGACTAAGATGGATACTAACCATTACACAAATTATCCTCAAGTCGAAATCCATCACAGCAATATGGCTGATCTCGATAACATGTGGCGGAACGTAATTTGCTAACTATCCTACAATCATTATCACAACATTGCAAGTCTTGGCATTACAATTTGCTTCTATGTATTTAGACATTTGAAATTAAAAATATTAAAACTTAAAGTTTTTTTGTAAATATTACAGTTGTGATACATTTTTTATTCCACTAATAATTATGATACATTATTATTCAACTGTTGGCTTGAGATTTTTGTAACCTGTAAATTGTAATAAAATGTATCGATAATTGATTATGATTGTACTCACTAACCTAAAAAGTGAAACATCAAACATCTAAGTCTTATACTAAAATAAAGCTATTGTCTGTATAATTATATGGGCCTGGCCTAAATAAGTTTACGATCTTACAAGAAGCAAGATATTGTGATTCTTTACCTGTCTCCACAGCTGTCAGTTTGCCACCACTTGGGACATTCTACTTTAACTTTTTCATCCCAGGTCTGTTGACAAGTGTATGACACACGTCTGCTGCACGGCTGCTGAACGTCAAGGCGCTGTGAGCCGCATCCTCCACATGTTTCTAAATAAGTAAAAAATATGACATAAGATTAATAAGATAATGAAAAAACTGATGAAAATGCTGTAAATGCAGAATTACAGCTTTCTTCTCATTAAGCATTTTCTTTCGCTGGAAATAAATAGAGGAGACAATAAATATAGTAACTAACTTGTATAAAACTTAGCCCTGAATCCAGTGTTCGTTTTTATACATTTCCAAGGAAATTTAGTATCATCACAAGTCTGACTTTCTTCGTAGGAACGAAATAATATGAGCATTTCATTGCCATCAGATCTGAGAGGAGATCTAGGCGGATCAGTGCAGCAAAATCTGTAATTAAAAGATATATCATCTATGACTACTACTTTTAAATGAGTATACTTAAGAGAGTTATATTAAAGCGCTTTAATAAATAAGAGTTCAAAGATACATTGAAAATGATGATTAGTGGTGATTATTTAATTCTTATACATGTAGAGGTCGATGTTAATTGCAAATATTTGTAACATCTATCCTCAGTATGTAGAATGCATGAATATTATATACAATTTATATTTACTAGCGGCATATATTTGCCATTTTAAATACTTTGCTTTATTTTTTCTAAGTTTGTTATTTGCTATACATCTTATTGCAAACAGATTATTTTGCTGTCATATATATTTCAAAATAAATGCGTTTATTACGAGAATAAAGATATACTTTAATTATAAGTTAAAGCTTTTAAAAGTTTCATTACCTGGCTCCAGTTAGAGCTAGACTTGTGTTGTATCTCACTTCTACAAAATCCCTACAAACGTCTATATGTCCTGTTATTCCAAAACTTCCAATAAATTCAAGATAAACATGAAAATGTTCCGGAGCCTAAAATCATTTGTGCGAAATTCTATAAAATTGATCAATTTTTTTTTAATTCATAATTAAAAACACAGAATGGTGTGACAATATATATTTAAATATATTAAAATCTTTTAATAAAGATATATGCTACACATTTCAATAAAATCAACATTATATATAAAATATTTGACGCAATGCTTAACTTTTCATGAACAAATAATTTGTATATAATATAATATTAAATTGGTATATTGTATTGTAGTTATTGTAGTTATACTAACTGCGTATTTTAAACTGTATATTTATTTTATATTTTAACTAATTTTAATTGTACGTTTTTAGCAAATATTGACTTTCTGATATATCTATTGTATGTATTATCTACTTGTAATCTTTAACTGTAATTTCTGGCACCAAATAGCTTTTTTGTGCTGCCGTGTCGTTAAGCAACAAACAAACAAAGTATATTGTATTGATCAGAGCCGGATTTAGCTATGGGCCGACTGTGCCGGGCCCAGGGCATCAGAGGAAAGCAGGGGGCAGCATAAAAAGCTAGGGAGATTTCTTTTGAACTGTAGATCAGTTGCGGATCTAATAGTAAGCGGAAATGTAATATGAAACGTCATTTTGGAGTTGGATATACATGAAAATGGATATATGTAATTTGTAATTTGAGATTTATGACGATAACCTAAAAGAAAAAAAAAATCAGGGCATCACAAATTTCATGGCCCAGGGCATAGCAGCACATAAATCCGGCACTGGTATTGATATATAAATTCTTTAACTTCAAAGGAACTTGTGCTGTCGATAAATATGCAACAAAAATGTTTCGTTTTTCCTAGTGTGTATACCTTTATTAACCAAGTGCACTGGACATCTGGTCGATAGCCTGGAGATAAGTAATTTGGTGAATAGATCGTTCCATTATATCTGGCATCAAGTACACCGCCACAGTATGCTGTAATAGAATGATTTCTACTGATCGATTTTTTATAATAAATATAGCAATGCTAAATATTTCAGATTCAAATATTGAACAAGTTTCTGATTATTAAAGGAAAATAACTCTTTCATTACTATAATATGATATTATTACAGTAAATATATAGCTTTATAAGTTAAAAATCAACTCCAACATATGAGCGTTGACTTTATCCATAGGCCTACGGTTGATTAATACTAGTAATATTGATATAAATATGATTAATACAAATGTTCCCAAACAACGCTTTATTTCTTCTCAGAAAAGTTTACTTTCTAACTCTACATCTATTTTCTATCCAATAATTACAGAAGCTTCTCCACTATTAATATTATTTTAAAAATATAACATTTACTCAAAATTCATTCTTAAAATTAATAAGATATTCGTAATTACTAATACAAAACAAATTTTAGGTGAACCCGTACCATTAACGCTGACTTGCAGAGATTCACAATAAAGTCCACCAAATCCATCTGGACATCGACATCGCCAGCAATTCTTTGGATCCTGATAACCTTCTCTTCTACAAGGCTGAGGCAGACGAATACCATATGAAGCGCATAATCCTATCACAAATTTTATTAAATACAGATCAATGTATTATAATGATATCCAAAACTGCATAATATAACTGTATGATTTATATAAACCCATTAAACTCACTCTTGTATTATGAAAAGTTTAACCAGTATAAATTTTAACAAATACTCTGTATATTAGTAGCTTCATGGCATTTAAAAATATCAAAAACTGTAATATACAAATAATCTGTCACTAATTAACATTCTTTAAAATGTCATTTACAAATGTTGAATAATTATAAGAATTTACTACTGTAGTTAGTTAGTTTCAAAATACGCTCATCTTAAACTAAATATTTTTATGCTATATTATTAAATTCATATTAAGGCAACTAATAGAAATTGGCTGACTACCGTCGCAGTACGCTTTATTTGCAAGTTTGACATCAGAGAAAGAAAGCTCCTGTCTCTGACCAATCACACGCATCATAAGTGGGTCACGTGTCTCAACTGTTGTTAAAGTTCCATTTGGATCTTTAGCATAATACTAGACACATAAAGAATCAAGATATCGAACTGTAAACGTGCAGTTAAATAATTATCTTTAACTGAAAGTACCTTTCAAATGCACAACATCTAGAGAAGATTATAATCTAGAATAGGTAACTTCCTACTATACTTTCATTTTTTATAAAGTCTATGTCCCGATTTAAAAGCTTCAAACACGTATCTCTCAGATTTAAACTATATTAAATATCAGCAAGTTTTATGTCTACCTTGGCTCCATAATGCATAACAGATCCCAGATCATAAGGAACATTTAACGCAACAACTTCCCCCCATGATCTCATCAGAAAGTTATAAAGTTTTCCTTCGGTTACATTCTCATCGTGGATTGTAACATAATTGTCTCTATCAGGACGACTTTGCTCATGCCAGAATCCAATAGCATGGCCTATCTCATGCGCAATAGTACCATTCTGCAATACAAATATAAAATTTTATAAAATGCAATAGTTTGTTTAAAGCAATATACACACATTATATCTTAAAACTTAAATGCAATTAAATTCTATAATTACTCAATAGTTCCTCAATAAATTCATTTCAAACAGAACAAAACTAACCGATTGACATCCGTCTCCTATAGAAACTGATTGATTAGCATGCCGTGTAAAACCAACGTATGACCAGCACCTGATAAATTATTAAAAATCTAGAAATGTTAAATTATATTCATTCAATATTAAATAGTCAAAAGACAATCTGAGTTCTTGTTATTATCTTCAAATATCAGTTGTCTGACATAAATTTAGTTTGATTAAAACTATTTGAGTGATTATTAACAAATGTTAATTTGTCACTTACCTTAGATATATTACAACATATATCAAAATATACTATTATACTATACTGTTATATTTTTATTTTCTCTGACAAGACATATCATTGCATTACTGCACTGTATTATTTCATGTGTAGTTATTACACAAACACAGCAATTAAGATAATGAGCTTTAGACTAAAGTCAAACTAACAATTAATTCAAATTATAGAAAATTCAAAACAGTAGTAAGTACATCTTAAGATATTTTGAAAGACCACAGTATAGTGTGTGCTATCACTGACCCGCTTTGTCTCACAAACAGAAGTTTGTATGCAGCCTGAAAAGCTTCCATAAATGTTATACAAGTCAGTTCCTGCCAATAAGCCAAAGCTTCTTTGATTCGTCGTATTTCTATTGAATCTAACAGAGAAAGACATCATCTAAATATACTTGCATGCTTCTATAATAAAAATAGTTAGTTTTTCTCATAATCTGTTCATTCATTTGAAATAAATGATCGAGAACATTACCATTATCAATTTGCATAAGTAATTGAATAAAGATTCAAAAAATAGAACAAGTTTCAGAGTAAGCATGAAATTAACATGACTGCTCTATATATTTTCTTAATTTCTTTCTTTGGCAAAGTCTTTTTACAAGTATTTGAGTGAATTGTCTGAAAATAAATCAAATATTATTAATAGTTATTACAGCTATCATTAATATTACTTAAACATATGGCAATATCTCAATAACAAAAAAAACATCAAAGTTTAATCTATTCGAAAGTATCATTTGTGTATATCATTCCGAATTAAACTATAATTTCATTATTAAAAATAAATACAAGCGGTACCTAATAATGTAATCATAATATAATATAAAATAAATACAATAAGATCAATAAAAAAAAAAAGTTATTAAATTTGTTTACTGTGACTGCCATCAAATGAGTAAGGTATTGGCAGGGTCCATCGCGTGGTGAGAGGTTCTGATAGTTTCCGTCTTTGACGTCTCTGCGTGTCCTCTAATAGCTGCGTCGCTTGGTCAACTGTCAACATGATGTCTCCCTCCAGAAAAGAATCCACAGAGCTTTCCTCTTCTTTGGTCTGAATAATATCAATTGTATTGTACATAATGTTAATAAATTGGTTATCTTTGTAATTAAACACATTGAATATATAGACCTAAAGTCAGTAAATCAAACAAAAATTATTTCATTGTCAAAAATGCAATAAGAACAATAATAATTTTTATTCGTGTAAACTTTAAAAATTACTGTAAGCTTAGTGCATTAAGCAAGTTATGCACCAAATAATAAATAAGTAAGATAACTTAAGTGGTACATATATATTTTATTAAAATGTCATTTATATATTTGCACTCAATATTTGTGTTTTAATTTTTAAACAATGATATAACGATCATAATGATTCTATAGAACTCACATGACGAATTCCGCTTTCTTCTTCTGCTCGTATTTGCAGCGCAACCAACAAGTCAACTACTTCCGTGCCGTTTTCACTTTGATAAGTATTGACCTGTCAGAACAAAAAACATGAACAACTTTATTCGTGTAAAATACTGTTTTAGAGATGCTATTTGTAAAAGAGTTAGCCTAATTTGAATTTTTCTTCTAGTTTTGTAAAAAAACAGGTTATATGAACAATTTTAAAACTATGTTACAACTTCAAATTACGTGATCGCATATAGAGGCTAACATCTCATTTTGTATATTATTTGAAAATAATTTACGGTAAATTAATATTTTTGAATTTGTGCAAATTTTTTTAAAAAAACGACAATCTTAAAAAAATTAGAATATCATTTGCAAGAAATTGTATAAGTTTTTCACTCTCTGTTTGTACCTTAAGTAACCATACATATTGCGAGCACTATCGTCATTGCTCTTATATCATTAAAAAGTAAAATGATTAGGATACAATTGAATACAAGAGATTTTCAATTGAATCCTATCAATTTTACTAATATTATTATTATATAGCTTACTAAATTAGCAACGTTGGGACCACCTCTGAGTTTAAGGATAAGTTATTCTGTGTCGCCTACGCGATACAAGGCGGCGCCGGAGGCAAAGATAATTTGTCGTCTGTCCAAAACTTTTAAATAAGAAAGCAAACAAGACGACTTAATATCTAACCAGTCATTATCTTCACTGGCGGTAGTATCCCTTTACTTTATGCTGCATATAATGTATCATCATGATTTGTAGCATCACTAATATGTTCATTTATTAAGAAAATAGTAGCTTATGCGTAACAATGGATCTATGCGCAAAAAAATATTAAGCTCATGCCTATAATTGATTTTATTATTGAATTTTAGATCTATCTTAAGTGTTTTAAAAGTGCAAACTACGATATAGCCTACTGTTACGCTGCGTACGTAGCAGTATATCATGGTTCTTTTCATCATTGCGTTGTATCTATAAACAGACGGTTGTTCTTTATAATTTTCTAGATAAAAATTTCCTGATGAAATCACCATAATCCTGTAATTAATATACACTTCTTTGAATCAATTTTCGTCATCTTTATAACTTCCACAATCACGTAAACTGCGTTAACGCACGAATGTCAATTATATTAACGTGCGTTTAGCGCCTTTTACGCTACTGTACAAGTTTCTACTAGACATCAGTGACAGTTTGCTGGTAGCAAGTCAAGTTTCTAAACGTCGCTGGAGGTGACGGATATTTCATCAATCAATAGACCGTAACCAGTTATTATCTTCTTTGTAAAATGAAGCGAATTACACGTTTTGTCGCGTTCGACTTATAAACGCTGAAGTATTGTAAATGACTTGCCATCAAAATACAGATTGTTCGCATCAGCGCGAGACAACAAGATTACTAATTATAATAATAATAATAATAATAATAA
>JAQIXG010000968.1:0-25631 GCA_034700105.1 Oconnorella tubifera | reverse complement strand
ATATGCATACACACATACTTATATACAGACATATATAAGTATACGCATATAAATATACTTATATATGTATACTATATGCATATATTATATATTTGTATTGTACATAAATACACACACATATATATCTATACGATGTGCATATGCTTATAAATTAATAATTTTATGTATTAGGAAAATGAAAGATTTTCCAATCCACACAAACCATACACATATCGGATGCACGGCTATGAAGCCGTGGTTGGTCCCGTTAAAGGCGTTTTCAATAAAGATAGCGCTACTTTAAAAGCGCGCGATCACGCTCTGCTCGTTAAAGATAGACCATCTTATGTTACGATACTTACGTTAGGTTGGTGTCGCATTTTAGAATCGTTCGTATAATAAACGACTAAGAAATTAGTTGATTTAGTTTAATAAGTTACTAGTTTAATTATTCGAATTAGTTCGAGTTAGTTAAACAAGTTCATGTCGTAGATAATCTAGATGATTCATTTTTAAAAATGTAATTAGGGATGCAATCAGTGGTTTAGTAACAAAATTTTGTATTTGTAAAGTTTTTATTTTGTTTAAAAAAGGTAGCAAAATGCAAGCAGATTTTCAGACTGTGAAAATTTGCATATTGCGATATTGCGAAGAATATGCTGAATAGATGACTTTTTAAACAGTGACTCGTTTCTAAATTAACTAATGTTACAACTTAGTATAATTTAATAAAACGCTGGTATTGACGTAACTGTCAATTTAAGCGTCGTATTAAAGGGTGCAGCAAGTTAAATTTTAAATAATGACTCTTGTATAGATTGACTAATATAACAACTCTGTTTAACTAATAACTTGTCAATTGACTAATAGTAACATTATTTTAAATAGTGACTTTTTTAAAATAATCGCTTTTTTTATAAAAGTAAATTTTGGTGTCATTTAGTGAGAGACAGTACTGCGCGCTTGCCTAATGGAGAGGGAACGCGTAATGACATTTGTGAGCTTCTGAAAGACTCCATGTTTCTGGCTTCAGATGTTACGGATAATCAGGTGACAGAATGTTTACGTTTAATGTCCGGATTACAGTTTTATACGAATGATATCATAGATTTAAATTTAAGGTTCTTATTAAAGGGTGTAACAAGTTTAGCAGATGTATCAATTAATTAAGTGCCCAATTAAGTGTGTAGAGACCAATTTAAGCGTCTTATTAAAGGATGCAACAAGTTAGGGTTAAGTTGTGGAGTATCGTATTATATGAACGATGTCTCAGACGTAGCTGTTGATTTAAGTGTTTTATTAAGGGGTGCCACAAGTTAAGTGTAACGTCTGGATTATCGTATTATTCAAATGATGTTTCAGATATAGATGCCAATTTAGGCGTCTTACTAAAGGGTGCAGAAAGTTAAGTTTAACATCTTTAAATTCGTATCATATTGTCTCAAACAGCCAATTTAATCGTCTTACTAAAGGGTGCAACAATTTAGCTAAGTTGTCACTAATTCTGAATGATTGTTGAGTTTCGTTTCGAAAGCTTAATTTATTTACAATTTTTACGTCATTCTAGGCGTGTAAAAGTTCAATTAAATATAAATTAAGTTTTTTTTTAAAACTTAAATTAAAAGTTTAATTAAAATTAGAATTAAAAGTGTAATTAAAATTGCAGATCAATACAGTTGTTAGCGGAGCGTTGGATCGATTGCATTACGAGCGAGATCCTTGCGTTAAATACGACAGCGTGCGGAAAGTCTGGATCTATCGACATAGGAATCGTTCATATCAAGATTTTGGTACGACTTTGCATTAATAATGATTTAAAGGCACATTTTAATCGTACAAAAGGGTGCAGCAAGTTTCGTTTAACATCTAGATTATCTTATTATACGAACGATGTCGAAGATATAGCTGTCAATTTAAGAGTTGTACTGAAGGGTGCAGCAAGTTTAAGCTTTTTACTAAAGGATACAGCAAGTTCAGTTTAATGTCTAGATTATCGTATTATACGAACGATGTCGAAGATGTCAATTTAAGCGTCTTACTAAAGGGTGCAGTGTGTTAAGTTTAATATCTGAATTACCGTATTATACGAATCAGGAATAGCTTTCATTTACGAGTCTTACTAAAGGGTGCAGAAGGTTAATGTCTGGATTATTGTGTGGTACGAAAAATGTCTCAGACATAACTGACTTCATCTGCGGTATTTTTTTCGCAAGACTAATTTGAGTTTTGTACGATTTTTTATGCTTGTTTCTTTATTTACGAATAAAAATTATTTACTGTACTGCATTAGAAGCTTCTGCTCATTATTTTAGTTTTTAATGATTGTTATATTTCTCTGAATTAATTGGAAAAATGAAAAATATTGTCTTGTAATAGAACGCATACATGACGCTCTTGCTGCTTCGATAAAAGCTCGTAAAACTCACATGAGATCAAGAATGGCGCGATCTATTACTTCAAAGGTAACGCAGCACAGTTTTCATCTTGTTTTTCTTTTTGTTATTAATTTCAACCAAGATTCTTGTTTCAAGATTGATTTCAACGTTAAACAGATAATTGGTTTACTGTGATATAACGGTTAGGGTTAGGGCTAGATTTTGGGTTAGGATTAAGGGTATTGTTAGGGTTAGGTGTAAGGTTAGGATTAAGGTCATGGTTAGGGTAGACCAAATGTTGGTAGACCAAATATCAGTGGACTAAGTGTCGTAGACCAAAAGTCTGTAGATGAATTTGTCTTGGAATTAAAAATCTTTACTAGTACTTTATTAAAAATTATATAAAGTTTATAAGACATGACTAAATATCTTTTTGTGCTGATGTGACGTTTTGCAACAATGAAAGAAAATCTTTAATTGTTTTTTCTGCATGATCACATCTACTTAAAAATGCATCACAGAAGGCTTCTTGTGCTGATGTGACGTTAACGAGAAGTTCTTATACTTTGTGACTGATCAAATAGAACCTTGACTGTTTCACGCACTTTCATTTGAAACGTTTACTTTTAGAAAACCGACGTCGTATCAAATCAACTCGATATCGAACCCCTCCACAACGTACCATCTTGTTTACTGCCCCCCATCATAGCGCCACCGGCTCTCCCCCCCTTTGCGACACCGAGCACTACAATGTCGCGTATTGCGTCATCAACATTTCTCAATTTACTGCGTCATTCCGCGCAAAGCAGCGATTCTGTGAATAGAATTTTCACACAGGATTCGGAAAAAAGGATTGCTATCTCGCATGGGGGATTGCTGTCGCAATTGGAACAAGCCATGGGGAGCGGGCCGCTTAAAGTTCCGAGCGCTACCAATCTGCAAAGAAATGTCGTGTCTAAAGTTGATGTCGCGTGTCACCAGATGGAAGCGTCTTCATCTGTGTCAAATCGCTATTTGCAGGGTGCTATCGCGCATTCGTTGAAAGCGTCGCTTGATCAGTCGGTTGTATCGCACGGCGGGGCGTTTGTATCGAGGAATTTGATTGGTCCGTTGTCTGCATCGGGTTCATTGATTGGTCAGACGTCGAATTTGTCTGATCAGCAAAAAAACGTGACATCGAATGTAAAGCCGGTGGTGGCGAGACTTATCCAGCAAGCAGCTGCTGCGTCACAGCAGCGACAGCAGCAGCAGCAGCAGCAGATAGCGAGTTTGCAGCAGCTGAGCAGCGTAAAGCAAAATGTGACAAATTTACAGAAAAATGTGACAAATTCACAGCAAAATGTGTCAAATTTACAGAAAAATGTGTCAAATTTGCAGCAAAATATGTCAAATTTGCAGCAAAATGTGTCAAATTCACAGCAAAACGCGACAAATTTACAATCGATGCAAGAATCAACGCAACAAAATTTGTTTTTCATTACGAGACCAAACTTACCTCACGCTGGCAAAAAATCTTCAACGCTTTCCAGCGCTGATCGCGCTACCAGATATTCCACGATAGCGTTACCGGTCACGGCTAGTGGCAAGGTGTCGGCGGGCGGTGGCAGGATGACGGGTGTGGCATTACCAGCTGCGGGATTGCCGGTGCAGTTTTTAGGCGGGATCGGCAATTTGAGAGGTGTGGGCGCGGGATATTTGGAATCGAGTAAAACTAGCGCGGCATCGAGTGCCGTTATTAAGGTACGTATAGAATCATCCTATCAGTGTTTTATATATGATACTCTGGGTACTTTGACTCGTTAGAGAAGTGGTTAGAGCACTGGACTCGGGACGCGATATAATCTGATACATTTCTGAATACATTTATTTTTGTGTAATTATGAAGGCTTTAATTTTATGTCACCACCCTTCTTTTGAACCAGTTTTTGTAAGGTTGTGAAATAATTATAATTTGTTATTTCTAAAGCCTTCTACGAGCGCAGTAGCGACATTACCGATGTCGAGATCCGGCCTTGTGTCGCAAATACTGCGCTCAGCTGTGCTCTCGCAGCCAACATCAGCAATAGTCACGCAGCCCGTGTCGAAGCCCGTGTTGCAGCCCATGTCTTTCTTGGTATCGCAACCCGTGTCAGGCGTGCTCTCACAGCCCATGTCGCGCGCAGCCAGTCATCTCGTGACATTTACAACTCAAGGACAAGTCGTAATTAGAGCCAGCCAGCCGGTCATGAAGTCACCTGATCAGCCACCGGCCAATCGAACGAGACTCGTCTCGGTATCTGCTCCGTCATTGGTCGGTGGTAGAATAGCGCATGTGGGAGATAACAAGGGAACAGGAAATAGATTCGGATTGGCGCAGATGTCGACTACAGTAAACGGTATAAGCAATATTTTTGTTTTGTTCAAATATTTGAAATTATAATATCTAACATATTTATATAATTAATAAATTACTTATTACATTAATTATTACATTAATTAATTGATTATTACACAAAATTAATGACATAATTAAATCTAACATAGTTATTTCTTAATGACTGTAAATGCATGCATATAAATGCTACTGAATTTTTTCTTTTAAATGGAAACGATTTATTAAATTTAATTATACAATAAATGACTGTATATTTACACAGTATCTCTAATAAATTTAAGAATAAATTATTGAACCCAAAGCTTTAGAGAATATAAATCAAGTATTTATCTCGTTATAATTATTAAAGCGTATTTACAATCAATGTTGATTGCAAAATACTCACGTATTTACAAAATATTCATTTATTGATTGCTATTCCCAGCCAATATTCTACCGATCTCACAAATTCAACCGACGAACATCAAATCGGATCAAAACATCCAACTCATCCATTCCCTCTTCACCACCACCACCCGTCCAACCATCCAACAACCTCAAACCGCGATCCTATTGGCTCATCCGTTCAACCAATCAGCCGCGTCGTCTGTTAGATCAAGCGGCGCGTTGTTTACTCAGATTCTGGGTTCAAATCCTGGTGTCCGTTTGTCTACATTGCAGGCTGGTCAGGTGTTTAGTCCGGGTCAGGTTGGGGGGATTAGATCGGATCAGCTGGGGGGGATTAGAACGGGTAAGGTTATCGGTCAGGCGCAGCTGGTGGGTGTACAGAGTGTTGGTAGAGGGGGGCAGATGATTGGGCAGCAAGTAATTGGACAGCAAGTAATTGGACAGCAACGTAGTGTCCAGATGATTGGACAGCAAGCTAAGGGACAGCTGATTGGTCAGCAGGTAATTGGACAGCAAGCGATTAGACAGCAATCTACAGGACAGCAAATTAGTGGACAGCAGGTAATTGGACAGCCAGTGATTGGACAGCAAGTTAGAGGGCAGATTGGACAGCAGGTTATTGGACAGCAAGCTAGGGCACAGCTGACTGGACAGCAGCAGCAGCTGCAACGCATTTTAGTAGCTGGAAATATAGAGATGCCAAAAACAAGCAGCAATGATAGTAATGCTAATATTGAAAACAAATAACTTTGACAATTCAATTGTATGGAATGAACTAAATAAAAACAAAATTTATTTTATTTATTTATTTAATTTAGAATTAAGTAAATAAATCGAATAGGTAAGAACCTAGTTGGCTTGAAAGTCATAGACAATCAGCTCGCTACAGATCTTTGCTATATTGAAATTTCTATATTTTATTTTAAATTCTTATTATTGTCATTAATCAAGTTAAAAACATTAAAATATACAATTAGATACGTATTGTAATACCAACTAACTATTCGTTATGAAATGAAATACACAAAAAGTATCGAACAGCAATGTATTTCGGTCATGCATAATTTATACAATAATTACTATACTTATAAAAGATCTATAAAATCAGTCCGGTAGATGATTTCACATTTATAATCATGCAAAAAATAATAATAAAGAGCAGTAGCAAAATAGTGAGATTAATTATACGTAATAGATGATATACACAAAGCTTATACGGGTTATTTTGATGATACACACATTGGTTAAATTTGTTAAAAAATGTTTCGCGATAACTCATCTAGACTTTTGATCTATGACATTTGGTCTATCAACAGTTGGTCTATCGACATTTGGTCTACCTTAACCGTAACAATAGTCCTAACCTTCATCATAATCTATGATTATGATTAATCCTATCCCTAATCATAACCCCAAACCTAGCCTTGAACCTAACCCTAATGTTGTCAGTAAACGTAGTGTCGTAGATCAAAAGTCTGTAGTTGAGTTACAAATCTATTTTGCTACTTGAAACCCATACAAAAAATATAATCAAATTTGCAGCAAGACTTAGATTACTCTTAATGCTGTAGTCCGTGATCAATTTAGATATTTGTGTATAGGTTACAGTAAAATTTACTCCTCAATTACAATCAAATTGTAATTGATTGCAGCATCGCATTTTTTCTAAAAGGGAGAAGAAACCCAACTATAACAATATATTAAATTTACATTTTTACACACTCGAAATAGATAAATAAAAACCACTAATCCTCTACAGACTGTATTATTTATACAACACAAAAAATTTATTAGTAAATATGCAACTATATATTTAAATGATTCTCAAATAATTTGCAGATATATGTAATTATGAATAAATAGATAATAAGGGACAATTTACAGACTGTATTAAATCGTAGAATGAATAATATCTGAAAAGATAGTTATTTATAATTTAAGTTAAATCTCAGAACACAAATATACAAGATCATACAGAAGTAGCAAATAACTACTAACGATATGACGCAATTCAATTTCTTCGCTCAGTTTGTCTTCGCTGTTTACAGTCACATCAGCACAAATATAATGCCATTTAGTGACATATCTCTTCGTTTTTTACAGTCACATCAGCACAATTATAATGCGATTTAGTGACATATTATGACCCAACATGACTGAGCACATCTTGGGTCTCGTTTTGAAACTCACATTACGATTACAGTGGCTATTAAATTTAAGTAGAAGTTCATCAAACTTGGTACAAAATATAAATTATGTGAACTGCCGTAATTTGAAGCATATAAACCGCGGGTTATACAAGATTTCTAAACTTTCGCTTATATGCGTTGTTTTCTAATTAAACGCATTTTTCAAACAGCAGAAAATGACGTGATCACCAGCAGGTTCGACATGAGACAGAAACCAAATAATGCTCAATAGATATAAAATATTAACAACATACAACAAATCATAGTCTTCGTTTCCAATCTAGTATCATTTAACAAAAAAATGAAACGCACGCATTAAATCTATCTCTAATTATTAAGATAATTAGCTTCAACTTTTAATTATTTCGATCTGTAAAAACAGAGATAAATGCAGTAGTGAGGTAATGATAGCGTATATTTATTTTATTCGAATGAAATGAAGTAAAATAAATACTTTATCCACTAATAATTATATCGGAGTAATAATCGGAGTTAAAGCGCCTTTTACGAGTCTAATAAAATAAAAAAGATCAGTCAATAACAAGATCAGTTATTCATCTAAATTCACAATAAAATAGATTCTCATTCCTATGAATGTTCTAGGACATTTCGTCAAAGGACAAATCGTAACGGACTGTTCGTCAAGGACTGTTCTTATAACGGATGATTCTTATAACCCCTAACAAAAGCCCTAACCATATCCTTTAACCATAACCCTAAACCTAAAGTACAGTCATTGACGAACAGCTAATTGACCAATCGTCCTTTGACGAAACGTTCACGAACCTCTATGACAAATCCTAAGAAGTCTTAAATATACAAATTAAAAGCGAAACAAATAAAAACAGTACTGAAAGTTTTGTTATATATTACATAAGGAAAGTCGTATTAGAATTGCATGCTAATAAATGCACACACACACTGATTCGTTTAATAAACTAAATCACTACACACCCATAAAAAGTGCACAAACGTGAAATATAAAAGCTACACTAATCGTACGCGGAATTTCAACCGACTTAAAATTCTATTTTAAATGAAATTGTAATTCTATTGTAATTAAATAGAAATACAATTCTATTTAAAATAGAATTCTTTACTTCTATTTAAAAGATATTTACATGAAATATATTTATTGTACTGCATAGTATTTTATCTACAGCAAAGATAAAAGTTTCGACAGTTTAACCAGAGCCTTTGAATAGCATCGCTTAATGCAATTAACGAAAGCTCGCACTTTTATAATTAAGTAGTATTATTACATATTTAATATTATATATTAGTTTCATTTTCACACGCTTTTAAATACAATCTGGCACTGTGTTACATCGAAGCGCTATTGATATCATTATATGTTTAATTTAATATATATTAAATAGATAAATTAAACAAACAGATCATCTAGTCTATATGAAATGCTTATAATAATGAACCGAATTTTATAGTAACCCTTAAAAGAATTAGATCCAGATAATGTATACACTTCGCCAGTATAATTATTAGTCAATTATACTTATTAATGATGAAAGTATAATATTTTACAAATTCATCACAAATTTTAAATATTTTTCTCTCTTAGTTGATGGTTTGTCCTCACTGCTTGGGTGGAGCATGTGTGGTCTTGACTGATACTGAGGGACGTCTACGACATTGTCCCACGACGGTTATACAGACGTTAAACTTTTAATGATTATTGATTTACATTGTAGCGATATATTAACCAAGCAATTATATCATCATATACACCGTAGATATCGATTATAATTTCGTTAAAACACAAACGATGTATTTACATTTTTACGCTAAATCCCCCGAGTCATGTTAAAACGCAACGAGAATGACGATAGAATAAAAAGCTAACGGATACAAAATTTAAAGCTAAAATATTCTCAGTTAAATAATTTTTGTATTACATTAACATTTACACGCTAGCACAATTATACGAGTTAATTTATAGTACAGTTACAAGAAATATACAGTAAAAAAAGAGAAGTATAAGGTATATAGATGTAGCAAAAAAGAACAGTTTTCAGTTTCCAAAAGAAAAATATTTCGGCAATGTTTTAAAAATTGTTCACTTCAGTAAATTGTTAAAGTATACAATATATGATGAATGTTATCAAGTTTATTTTCATGATATTTACCATTGAGATGAATATTTCACCATTATTGCAATTCTACCGACACTATATTAATAATTATTCTATAAATTTAATTAAACAGTAATAAACTCAACTGAATATGTTATTAAGGGGGTAGAAATAGCGAAATATAATTAAGTTTGAGAGAAAATCACTCAATTTGAGATAAAAATATGAAAATTTACGATTCAAGAGAAAGCATAAAATCATTTATTAAAATAATATCTGATAACTTAAATTTCATTGAAAATTGATCAAACATTTAAATATTTCACTCGTTAGTGATCTAAGTGATAGAGTGATCAACTACAATCACTTAAACACAATCACTTGTCTACGATCACTTATTCGTCACATGAACCAATATTAAAGTAACCATTAAAACTTTGCAGCACGCATTATATTATCATATAAATAACCTAAAACGAATACACATTTTCACCATCCTAAAAATTCAACTAAGATTCGATACATTTAAAATGCAGCGACTAACAAATTGCAGTTTATAATATCAAAATTCGCATAACTATCTAGTTAATTGATTTCAAATAGCGTGAGTATTGCTGCAAAACGACGGCATTCCCTGAGCTTATCTAGTTTATCGCAACACTAGTGATTGAATCGTATTGAATAACGTTTTATACATCGATGTTGCGAATTCACAACACTAATGAACGACATAAATACAAATTAGCATCATCATCAGAGATGCGTCTCGAAGCCAAATTTTGAAAGCAAGTAAGAAATTTTTATAATTAACTTAATAATTACTGAATTTTAGAAGAAAAATTCTGAAATCTCAAAGTAAAAAATTTCAATAAATAACTTAATTCACAATTGAGCTATTTTAATAAATATTAATTTTCGCTTAATTCAGCACAAAAGGCTTCCTTCATTAGAATATATTGCGAATTGGTACTACAGCAATATGGAGTAAGCATTGTACATATGTGGATACAGCGCACTAAATAATTTTTCTTCACTAATGTTGTATAAAGCTAAATAAGCGTAAAATACGCTTTTCATATATTTAAAACTAAATATAAATATGCTTCAACAGATGCTAAAAACTGCAGAATTTCATAGATTGCAACAAAAAAATTACTAATTTCTACGCATAAAAAGCAATTTTTTGATTAAGCAAACAGTCTAAAGTGACAACAAGGGCCCTATAGAAATGGCTCTAAAAATCACTATATGAACACATCTGTATGATTTAATTCATTGTCAATAAATTGAACAAAATGACAGTTACTTCAAGATTTGTAAATTTAAAAATTAATTTCGCATTTTTGACGCTTAAATCATAATATATACAAAGTAATTTGAAAACTGAATCAAACGAATCTAAGAATAAAACGCTCATATAACGCATAAAATATTAAAATATAATGGGTACTGTGAAAGTACCCCATAAAAAGGGTACTGTGAAAGAAAAACATTTTCTAATTCGATCAAATATAAACTCTTCATAGAAACTCGAGTCGATACAAAATGAAAAACTTCGTATATAAAATAGACTCATAAAAATATCTTTGAACTAAAACAGCAGAGAAATTTTAAAACTAAGCTCGCAGCCAATTTTAAAACTAAACCAGAAGCAAATTTTTATCAACCCCGATATACCGAAAAACCTAAATCTAACTCGGACAAACTGACAACAAAATGAGGAAGAACAAAAAAAAAAGATATAATCCAGTTAGAAACATCAGAATTTTTTTCTCATAAAAAGTATAAAATTCAATGATAACCAATTTACTAAAACTAAGCATAAAAATGAATGTAATGTAAAAATTATATTGTAAATAATTACTTAAACTATTACGTTAATAGTTTATATCGTATACAAAGTTGTTATTGATTAATAAATTCGAACAATAATAATATCATTTGTGAATATATCGAATAAACATAGCATCGACTGAAAGCTTAGAACGGACGCTACAGCTAAATCTTGAAGCTGCGTTGTAAGATCTAGCCAATGAGAAGCCGAGTTAAAACTCTCAGCCAATCAGAAGCTGAGTTACAAAAGTCTAAGCCAATCACCAGTTGAGAAGCAAGCCGGGTCGATTTAGCGACATGAAGTATATTTGAGAGGACGAACCGCTTCGTACTGATGAGAAAAAAACCTATCGACAAAAAATAATCATAAAATCAAAGATGTGAAAAACTGTTTAATTTCTATTTTGGTTACTTAACGTCACATCAGCACAAAAGGGGTTACTCAATTTCACAACAACATCCAGGGTACAGTCGGAGATTCCACTAAAGGGTACAGATTATATGTCATTAAATTGCATTAAATAAAAGTTTTAAATTTATATTTTAATCAAAAAGCTATTCATAAGATATTCCAATATATATAAACAATACGGAATAATATCCGTTGTGAAACGTTTTTCTTAAAAGATCACATCCTAAGTTCCTGCACCATTATACAGAGATAGATAACATTCCATAAACATTCGATAAATCACAGATTAAAAACTGGCAATCTAAAATTTATGATAAATAATGTACAAAAGCCCAGGGATACCTTATTGTTTTTATCTTATCGTTTCTTATCTTATCATTTCTTATCTTATCTTATAAATTCTTATCGTTTCTAATCTTATCATTTCTTATCATTTCTTATCGTTTCTTATCTTATCATTTCTTATTTTATCGTTTCTTATCCTACCTTATCATTTCTCTCGCACAGAAACTTGAGTTTCTGCGCCTTTTTGTGCATAAAGACTCCGTCAAGATGACCCGTTTCTACAGCTCGTATTTCAATCGCCTTGTGACCCCAACCCATAACTTGACCCGTCCCGATAAAAGCTACCAAAACGAATAACAACACTATGTAAACAAAAAACTACAACTAATCAAATAACAACGCCGTGTTAACAAACGACACTAAACTTATCGAATTAATATTCGATTCTAAGACTTTATTTAGCGAATAAAAGTTATAAATACCAAATACGTGTAAATGGATTTTATAAACTGAGAGATAACCTAAAAGAAAAGTCATTATTTAATTTTTGGAAGAAAAAATCCCCTCAACCAATATTCAGACCAACATTTATGCCAAAATTTGTACAAACATTCAGACCAACATTTAGACAAGCATTTAGACAAACATTTCTAACCGATACCTACCTACAGACGTTGGTTGTTCTCCCCACTGCAAAACAATATTCTTAGAAACTTTACCGTATGTATCAACGTACACTCCTTCATCTAATCACAAATACACAAAAGATAATGTAATTCATAAAGTAAAATATTATCTTAACATTATTTTAATTAATTATGTCAAAGCCCGTTAGAGAAGTTGTTAGAGCGCTGGATTCGAAAGTGACAGATCCGGATTCGAATCCCGGATAGATCACTATTTCTCGAACTAGTTGCACCCTTTAGTAAGACGCTTAAATTGACAGCTACGTCTTCGACATCATTCGTATAATGCTCTAATCCATGACGTTAAACGTAACATGCTGCACCCTTTAGCAAGACACTTAAATTGACAGCTACGTCTTCACTATCGTTCTCATAATACGGTAATCCAGACGTTAAACTTATCTTTTAATTATTTTATATTAATAATAACGCACTGTCGTAGCAGAGTAGAAGTTGCATTCCGTTGCTCTCTGGGAGCACCACGATTGCTTGCGGGACTATCGGACCGACAGTCTGCACAACAAAACATTTCTACGCAATTACAACTTTAATTCATTCTTAAAAGCAACTTCCCGTCAAATTTATTGCAACTAAACAAATGCAAAATATATTCATATTTTGTTTTTTTACATTTGTTTAAGATATGAATACCAAATATGTATCGAAAATATACATTTGGTTAAAGTATAATAGTAATATTACAGTAATATTTAGTTAATTTCATGATAATTGACACACAATCACTAGGACCTGCATAAAGATAATACGCTGTATCACTGAAATAACAACTTTTACTCGTTAAGAAAAACATTCATCAATCTTCGACATCATTTGCAGAACAGTAATCCGTATATTGAAAATGTTAAATTAAAAAATTCTCAACTAAATTTACTACGTGCAGCCACAATTATAACTCATAAACAACCGACATGCAATAACTAAGATAACTACAAATATCAAACGCAGACAATAAATACCGCAACGAAATTAAAACTTAATATAATAAATTTAAAAATTTCATAAATTCTTAACTGAACAATTACAGTAACTGTAACAAGAATAATAATTCTAATAAGAGTGCGTAAAAAGATCCAAAAATATCGTCTAAACCAATTAACCATTATTAGCAACAAAAAAGTAAAAAACACCATAAAAAAGTAGATCTAAATAGCTTAAATGTTATTACTTCTATAATTCTTAATTTCATTAAAGACACTAGAACAAGAAATGAAATTGAACTAAACGATGCAAACAAATACAACTTATGAATACAATTTACAAATACAATTTCAACAATGATTTCAACAACGCTTTCAACTATTAAGCAAATATTGAATATGACTTAATTAAGCTTACTATTAATAACTGTTAATTATATCCAAAATAAACTCTGCAATCTTAACACTTATTTACTAAATCTGCATTTAATTTGTCTTAAACACAAAAATGATAACACTAAGTCTAATTCTCACTCAAAACATAACGAAACGATAGCAAACTGTGTAGTTGAATAAATAACGTGCGATTTTAGACTACAACGATACAGCGCAACATGCAAGTTATAACATTACACTCAACAATTGCGACATGCAAGTTATAACGCGACAATCAACTATTGCAACATGCACGCGTCGTTTAATCTATACCTGATCTCGATACTGCTGAATCACGCGCAATCAAGCAATCGACATGAAAGTGCAAAATAGAGAGAATCTCATTAACTTAGTGACATTATAAATGTCATACAATATAAATGTAATATTATATACATAGCAATGAATGTAATAGCATATTATGTATGATACCCAGACAAATCAAAAAGAAGCTTAGAGTTAGCGTTTAGACAGTAATAAAAATGACTGAATAGTTTAATAAACAAATATTTCAAATAAAAATTAGATTGACTAATGTTAATGTTATATATACTTTATTTTTTTTTAACTTTATGTATAACATTACCTTTAAAAAAAAAAAAATTCATGTTCAATATAATTACATATTACCATTATTACTCTCTATTTTATTCATTACCTAAAATCATCCATCCATTACAAAACAAATCTCTAAAATACAAAATAAAATACCAAAAAACTTACGCTATAATACAATCGACTAATCATACGATTAAATAACATACCATGCTGTCTCATGACTAAGCGCATTTTATAAAACAAACAAAAATAACGTAACACTAACGTGTGAAGGTATGTAAATGTCAAACACGTGCGAAGTATCTAGGTCGATAGCGTGAAACCCGCGACTCGACCCGTAAATGACCTTTAACCTTTGACCCTCTTCGACGGTTAAATCGACCAATAACGGCTTCTCAACCAGATTACCGAAAGACTAAAAATAAAAATAAATGTAAAAAAAATTAGTTTTAATATAGACGTTAATAATATTCATTTAAATTAAAATGATACAAATTAGTCGAAACTATGCAGACTAGTTAATGGAAACAAACATACGTACATACTATGTATATGTATGTATGTTTTCTGCCTTTGCGATTATAGTTTAGTCTAAACGATCATTATCATCATCATTATAATAAATCGTCGTTGTAATAAATCAGAATCTGTCATCGCGTTATGAAGAGAAGCGGTTAGAGCGTCGGACTCCGGACATTATAGATCAGGGTTCAAATCCTGACAATGCTCGCTAACTTTCTGCATCCTTTAGTAAGACGCTTAAATTGACATCTACGTCTGAGACATCGTTTGTACAATACGATAATTCAGACGTTAAAATTGAATAAATAATGAATAGAAGAAAAAATAAATAGTAAAAAGATGAAAAAACCTTGAAAGCCATAAACTTATGGTAAGGTTTAGGAGCCCATGCATAGATCTCTATGCTGTCTTTCAGAGCTAGTACTAGAAACTTAATTCTCTCATACTTAACTGAAATATTATATACATGTATTTACATACTATTGCAGTACATACGGTATATAGTATACATACATTTGTATATACATTGGCAGATATGTATATACATATATTGAATACTATAATGCCTTAAAATAGTCCCACAAATATATGTATTAATACAGTAAAACTATCATAAATGAAAATGAAATAAGTAAAATTGCCATGAAAAATAGACCACAACTGTTGTTAATTCTTGAGGCATATATCAATCAATAAAAGTTTAATTTCTGTTTAATCGTCGAGGGACAATGTCGCAGACGTCCCTCAGTATCAGTCAAGACCACGCATGCTCCACCCAGGCAGTGAGGACAAACCATCAACTGAGAGAGGAAAACATTTAGCAGAGGGAAATCAGTTCATAAAAAAGAAAAAATCTAAGTTGGAAAAAGATAAGTTTTAAGATGGTCATTCAACGTACCTATTTTAAAATGAATGCATCCCTCCAATTCACCGACATTCATCCAACCAACCCTCTTGTCATTCTAAACAACAAACAAAATATCGCTTTAATTTCTTTGTCGCTTAACGTCACATCAGCACAAAGAGGTTATTTGCGACATCAAAGACATCTTTCCTACCTGACTCCAATCCAGGAATTCAACTAAAATTACCATTACTAAAGGGTGCAGCAAGTTAAGTTTAATAACTGGATTATGGTATTATATGAACGATGTCTCAGACGTAGCTGTCAATTTAAGCGTCTTACTAAAGGGTGCAGCTAGTTAGAGAAACAGTGAGCTATCCGGGATTCAAACCCGGACCTGACGCATCCAATTCCAATGTTTTAACCACTTCTCTAACAAGCCTTGACTATATAATTTATCCAGCATAAACACACATTTGATACGATATTTGAAACATTCAATATCATGTTTGATAAAATTTACTTGTAAATTAAAAATACAAAAGTTGAAACAACGTACCCCTTCAGTCTTCAGTATCTTAGTCTTGAGCCAGGATAAATAATAGACTCGGATCTTATCCTTTTTACCGGATATAGTCACTAGAATATTCTGCCCCTCTAAGACATCCATTTGTTGAAATCTTCTGCGGGATATCATCGGATAAACTGAAACCAAAAACAAATGATATGTAATACGAATACGTGATACAAAATACGAATATATGATACAAATACGTAATACAAATACGCAGTACTTAATAGGAATACGTCAAATCAAATGGCAGAATGGTGAACTCATAGACTGGGAACTGCATTAGATGATATGATAAAATTATTGTTATATTTTATACAACGGGGTAAACGTTACAAAGTAAAGCGCGAACCCTTTCCTTGTCCACTTCTGTCCAATAGCATCAGCCCACTGTCTGTACCTATCAATAAGTTGACCCCTGAATAAAGAAAACATAAAAAAAGACAACATTCAATACTGAGAGAGAGGGAGAGAGAGAGTAAAAGAGATAGGGAGGGAGAGAGAGAGAGAGAAAGAGTGAGAGAGTGAGAGAAAGAACAAAAAAGAGAAAGCAATAGTGAGAGTGATGGAAATCAAAATCAAGAAAAAGAGAGAATGAGGGAGAGAGAGAGACAGAGAGAGAGAGAGAGACAGAGAGAGAGAGAGAGAGACAGAGAGAGAGAGAGACAGAGAGAGAGAGAGAGAGAGAGAGAGACAGAGACAGAGAATAAGAGAGCAAGAGAGAGAAAGAGAGACAGAGAGAAAGAAATCTATAATACTAACCCCACAGTGACGCGCATAGAATATCCGTATTAAATCTCTTCTTATATTTCCTTATTTCCGGCGTGTCGTTTTCCAGCGACAGCGGCGCTATGCTCACATTAACGCGTGACCCTCGACGCGACATGCTCAGATTCGACGTCGTGTCGTCTTTATTCGACGGGGTACCGGACGCTCCGAAACCAAAAGCGAAGAAAGACCGAGACGATGTATTCTTCGCCATTTGGCCTTTGCTGGCGACAGCGGCGGTGTACTGGATACAAACGTCGTTATTTGTAGGGTAACGTCACATCAGCACAAAATGGTATTTAGTTAAAATAATTAGTAGAAAAGGGTGTTTAAAAATTATAGCTTAATGTCACATCAGCACAAAATAGTATATATTTAAAGTAGATCTACTAGACAGACGTGTTTTTTGTAGCTTAATGTCACATCAGCACAAAAGAGTATTTAGAAGATACTAAACAAACGTTTTTATATGTAGCTTAACGTCGCATCAGCACAAAAAGCAACTTTGGTAGCATTATGAATCAAAAATACCCTGAACAGTCAGTTATGAATCATGGAAAGAGAGTCAAATGTTTACAGTATTTAGGTTAAGCATTTTTTTCTTTTCTTTTTTATACTGTTGTTGCTACACTTTGTGTGAATAAAATATATATAGATAATAAAAAAAAAGTCTCCATTACCTCTTCAGAGGCCGCCTTATCGTGCTGTTTAAGCCCCGCCCCCTTGGGAGGGATCTGAGGGGGCAGTAGGTCGGGTAGGGCTCCCCCGGTAGCCTGCTGTTGGCTCCCTGACGCGGAGGAGGAGGGGGTGGAGTTGCGACCCACCCCCCCCGAGGGAGTCCTTTGACGATCTTCTAGTTTCTTGAATGAAATAAAAATTTGATATGAATTTAAACTGCTAGAATTTGTCTGTCTGTCTGTCTGCCTATTTATGTAGCTCTATCTCTATCTCTGCCTCTCTCACTCTCTCAGTATGGCTATCTACCACTCTTCATGTATGCCTATCTGTCTGTCTGTTTGTCTGTCGTGATTGTCTGTCTCTCTGTCTCTCTATCTGTATGTCTGTCTGTGAACTATATCAATACTGTCTGTTCTAACTGTCTGTCTATTTTGTCTCTCTCTCTACCTGTTTTCCTACAGGAGTCCTGTCATGCTCATGATCATGTCCTGCTCTTGTTTGCAAAGGTTGCCTCGGTGGAATAACAGGGGGCGGTACTTCTGTGTTAATCAAATAAATTACATAAATGGGGTCAGAACTTCTGTGTCAATCAGAAACTCGCATATAATAATTAGTTTCAAATAAATTCAGTCAATTTAAACTTAATGTCAATATCAATGTTTTTTAATGATGTCTCAGATATAGCTATTAAATTAAGAGTTTTATTAACTTAAAGGGAGCAGCAAGTCAGTAAAATGCTACGCACCAGGGGATTTGACCAGGAGACCTGTGAGTTCGATATATTTATGTCCATCAATCAATTAATCAATCAGTCAATCAACCGATCAATTTATCTAATTCTTCTACATACTACCTAACATCCCACCTCTCTATTAATCCATACACCCATCCATCCATCGAACTAACCAATCATCCACCTATCCGTCTATCCATCCATCCAATTAACCAATCATCCACCTATCTACCTATCCATCCATCCATTGATCTATCCATCCATCTATCCATTCACGCAACCACACATCTTCCCACCCATCCTTCAACTATCCATCCATCCATCCAGCTAATATCTTTCTAAATACTCTTTCACGAGTATTTATATTTCATTAATAAAATTAAATGACAATAAATACAAACAACTTACGATCTCTGTTAAGAATTGACTCTAGAGCTTCTATCGTCTCACGATTAAAGTTCCCCGCCGGCCTGAAGCGAACAATTATACATTAGCTTAAAAATCAGCATCAAACCATCACAATCACATTTATATCGTGAGACTTTCGTGAGACATTCATCAGACTTCAATTAAAGTCTCAAGAAAAGGTACCCCCACAAACGGTCCCAAATTCTTTAACCCGACAAAACGCCCACCAATACAGTACCATAAGCAATCCATCAATCATAATCATAAAGTTTAAAAAATGTAACATACGAAATCAATAATCACTAAAAGTGTAACGTCTGTTTAACCGTCGAGGAACGATGTCACAGACTTCCCTCAGTATCAGTCAAGACCACACACGCCCCACCCAAGCAGTGACGACAAACCATCAACAGAGAGAGAAAAATATTTAGCAACGAAATGAGTCCGTAAATTCAAAATCAAGCACAAGACTAAAAATAGATTAAGCTAACAGAGGTCTAGCTGGAGCTGAAGCCAGCAACGTCCCATCAGCTGCTGGGATGCCCTCCTCATCTGAGTCATCATCGGCAGCTGCGTGGGCTGAGATAGCAGCTGGGCCAGCAGCTGCGTGGGCTGGGCCAGCAGCTGCGTGGGCTGAGTTAGCAGCTGGGCCAACAACCGAAGCGCGCGAGTCATCAGCTAAGTGGCTGAGTTGAGCAGCTAACGCATCTAGTTCCTATAGAAACAAACGCACTAATAATAATAATAATAATAATATTAATATTATTAATTATAAAAATAATAAACAATAGATAAAAACCTGAAGCTAACTGAAGACGTTAAACTAAACTTAATTCGCTGCACCCTTCAGTAAAACGCTTAAATTGACAGCTACATCCAAGTCATCATTCATGTAACATCAGACGTTAACTTAATTTTTTTAATTTTTTCTTTAAAAATAATAAAAACATTTATTGAATATATTCACAACAAAAAATTCTCAATAATAAATTTGCTCCTGGTGGGGGGGGGGGCAGATAAAGGAGTCACCATAACCCTCACCCTTGAAACCGAGACATGATTGAATACTTTAAAAAAATTAAAATTACAGAAAGCTATATATTTTAAAGAAATAAAACGATAAAAATTCCATAATCCAACCGACCTCCGGTCTTCGATCTTTTTCCTTTTCCTGTTTAGGCGGGTGTGAGGCGGCGCCAGACGGAGAGTTGTGATTGGATGTTGGAAGTTCTAAAAATAGATTTAATTCAGTTCAATTTTACTCTGTTTAACTAACTCAACAGCTGCTTAACTAAACTTAACCCTATTCAACCATACTTAACCCTATTTAACGCCTATCTAACTAAACTTAACCCTATCTTATAAAACAACCATAATTTAACTAAACGTAGCCCTATTCAACTTGTATTTAACTAAACTTAACCCTATTTAACCCTGAAATAACCAAACTTAACCCTATTTAACCCTAAAATAATAAAACTTAACCCTATTCAAACAAACCTAACCTTATTAAACCCCAAATTAACCAAACTTAACCCTATTGAACCCAAACTCACGTATAAGTCTTCCCTGCAATGCCGGCGGCCTATAAACCGCCTCAGCCGCCGGCACGCTCTGCTGATTATGCCGACTCTGTTCCACCGGAGGCGCCACCTGCTGCACCGCGGGGGGCACAAACGCCCTCGCGTGATTCCCCCTCTGATCCCCTCCCCCCTGTACCTGTCTCCCCCCCTGAACCCCCCCTGGATTCTGCACTTTGGGACGATGTTGATCGTTCGCTTGGCGGGAGGGTGGGTGAGCATCGGGGACCCCCTGATTGGGCCGGTGATTGTTGTCTTGCCGAGGGGCGGGGCGGCTACGATCGTGCAGGGGAGATGGGCGGAAGTCGTCGGGTTTTCCCAAACCGGGGGGAAAGTCTTGTCTGGAGGGAGCGGGGGCACGAGGGTCGTCTGGTTTCTGGACGGCACCGGCGACCCCGCGTTGATGTTGATGATGACGTTGCTGTTGCTGGTCCATCTAGAAATGTTTACACAAAAACAAAATGACATGGAATATAACAACCCAATAAAATGTCTCCATCAATTCATTTAATAACCCTAAACTTAACCCTAATTTCAATTCTAACCCAAATCAACAGAATAAATTCTAATCGGAATAAAACCTAGAATAAAACATGAACTAAATATCTATTTTCTTTGTGGATCCGTTATTATAATCGGCGGCCGTTTTACCGGGGTACCATAAAAACCCATTATCATATCTACTTATAAAAAGCGATGTTATCGCTGCTGTAATAACGTTACTGACCTGGGCGCGTGACTGGTGCTGAGAGGGCTGCAGCCCGTGGGACGCCGGGGCAGGCTGGGCCCTGGCGTCTATGTGGCCTCCAAAGAAAGGCTGGACTTGTTGATAGAGAGGGTTGGGGGTACGACGACCTTCACCTTCTTGTATCTGCTGGAAGTTACGTCTTAGAGTCGACTCTCCGGGGACTTGTATCACGGAACTGCGGAATAAGAAGAAGAGCTGATATTAGTGGAACATCGGAATAAGGAGAAAATTGGGAAAAAACGAGCGAAAAATAATCGTAAAGTGGAATAAGAGCGGAAAATGGAAAAGTGAAAACAGACATATGAAAATTAATGAAAAAGTGAAATAAGATAAAAGGAAATTAATGGAAAAATGGAATAAGATGTACGGAAATTAAAGAAAAAAATTGAATAATTCGATCAGAAATTAATGAAAAGTGGAATAAAATAAAAATATATAAATGCATTTGACTACTAAATACCGCCTACCTAGGTTCTCCTTCAGTTGGATCCTCCTCTTCATTATCACTTATACCGTACTCATACTCCGTCTCTACCTCATCGGCTGACAAACAAAACATTATTCAAATAAAGAAAATTATTACTCAAATCCCATTAGAGAAGTGGTTAGAGCGCTGCACTCGGACGCGACGGGTCCGGGTTCAAATCCCGGAGAGGTCACTATTTGATTAACTTGCTGCGGCCTTCAGTAAGACGCTTAAAATGACGTCTGAGACACCGTTCGTATAATACGGTAATCAATGACGTTAAACTTTAATGGCTAATTATATGGAACATAGGTATATAGAGATTCTATACATTTCATATACGAGCAACTCTATAAATATGAATGATTTATGCGTCATATACACATACGTATATCTATACAGACACACATACTTATAATATATACAAACAAACATGTATACAAATATAAGTATATACAGTACATACATACATATATACAAACATATATGCACAATTACTTACATACTTGCACACTAATCACAAGACTAATTAAAAGACTAATTAAAGCCTAATTACAAGACTGAATACTCACGTCTTTTGCTCCTCCTATGTCTATCAATATGTTCCTTCAACTGCGCTCTAACTTGCCTCTCTGTCGGCTGATCTTTAATGAACGTATGTTTAAGAAGCTGTTCAGTTCCGGGACGATTCGTGTAATCCTTTATCAGGCAAACCTCCACGAAACTCTGAAACTTCTTTGTCCTGATTTAACAACAAAAATTAACAATTAAATTAATAATTAACAGCAAAAAGACCCGACAACTATTTGAAATGATGACAAAAGCTCAAATCCAGGACATACTAATTATTGTTCTTAAATTATTATTTTTTGTTTACAGTTGCAAATGAATGTCCTCTCTCAAAATTGGTTCTAATACTTTGTTATTAACATTTTTCTCTAACATATTTGATTTGCTACATCACGCGTGAATGAATTAAAAGTTACGTACATATAAATTCAATCGGGTTACTGAATAAATCACGGGTCTAAAACAACCGCTAAATGTTATGAATTCGATAGAAAATGTCCAAACAATCTTTATTTAATCTATAGATTAATTCCGATGCAAAATAATTTCATAATTTTATTAAATAAAGATTAAAGAGAAGAACTGTTCATACCATCTCTTAGATTTAAGTCTGGGTGGGGGGTTGCGTGGTATAAGGAAGAGGGCTCTCATAGGATGCATATCACACAGCGCTGTAATCAAAATTAAGGTTACGTTTAACGTCTGGATTATTTACTAAAGGGTGCAGCTAAAGCGAGTTAAGTTCAATGGCATGGATTAACACATTATATGAAAGATGTTAAAAACGTAGCTGTCAATTTAAGAGCCTCGCTAAAGGGTGCAGAAAATTAAGTTTAATGTCTGGATTACGTATTATATAAACAATGTCTTAGATGTAGCTACCAATTTAAGCGTCTCACTAAAGGGTGCAGCTAGTTATAGAGAAATAGTGCGCTATCCAGGATTCCTACCTAAACCTGTCGAGTCCGAGTTCAGCGCTCTAACCACTTTTCTAACGAGTCTTGACAAATTAACACAAGTTTTAATGTCCAGTCATACATCCGAAATATTAGTTAAAATACTTAGCGTAAAATACTTACGAGGTTTTCCTTCCGCCATCTCCATTGCTGTTATACCCAACGACCACAAGTCACTCTGTGAAAACAGAAAAAAAAATGACTAATATCTATCAATTTAGCAATATAAATACAAATGACGGATGCATAAAAGCAGATTCTATACATATGTTGTACAGAAGATTCTATATATAAGTACTGATTTAATACTAATGTTTGATACCAACCGGTTCTGTAATAAGCCTTGACAAAATAGAAGAAACACATATAGAAATTCTACGGTACTTATAGAATCTGTAACTTACTCTGTTGTCATACGTAGCACCAGGATTTTCATCACAAGCAATCACCTCAGGGGCCATCCTGCATAAACAATAATTAACTATAAACAAATTAACTAAATAATTAACCGATAATCTAGTTTTTAGCTAGAGTTATTGCAATTAGAAGTTACAGAAAATCTAAAGAAACTTGAAGCGAATTTAAATGGTACCAATAATCACTCACTACAAGATTGGGTCTATAAGCGCACAACTTTAGTGTACGCAAAATCAAATCATAAATGCATGGCTCGAAACACAGACTATTAAAAAATAATCTTACAAAAAAAACCGCAAAGCTAAAACTAAAGACAGCAATGAACTGACCAATAAGGAGTCCCGATGAATGTGTTGCGTCGACCGACCGTCTTATCCAATTGAGCACTCACCCCAAAATCAACTACAGAAAAACCAAGTAAAAATATAAAGTATATAAAACGTAAAATATACTTAAAACTTAAAATATACTTTTGGATTGAAAAAATTTGACCAATATCCCAAATTTAAACTCGCATCGAGATCCCAAAATATAGGGGCCAGACCCTAAATTTGAATCCAATTCTTAACCCCAAATTCAAACCCCGAAGAAACTTAATGCGTCAAAACTCACCCAATTTAACTTCAGCATTGTCCGTGAGCAGAACATTTTGACCTACAAAACATAACAATACTATCATTAATAAATACTTCATATCAATTGGAATTTAGTACTCAATCCAATTCAATTAAAAATTACAAACTAAAACATTGACATTGATGATATTTATTTTGTCACTCGAACGCAAAACTTATAAAAATGTCATCAAGTTAAAGCAACAACAAATATCCTTTTTTAAAGCGTACTCGAGTTTTTGCCGCACCAAAAACTGTGTTTTTTATCAACACCTTAATCGCTATACTTTCCTTTTCAAAGAAATCCTACTTGCAAAATATCTAACCAATAATTTCCCAAAATCTATCAACACTACAATTTCCCAACATACTGTCAAATCTAAAAATACCCTTCAGTATTTGCTATAAAAACTTAATTAATAAAAATCAATTAAAATAAAAAGCAACTTTATTATTAATGATTAATTTCAATTACACCAATTGAAATTAATCAAATTCGACTCTTTTTATGAACACGAAAACCTATACAACAACAACCGTATCATCAAAGTGACCAGCGCGCCTGACTCTACGAACCTTTGATATCGCGATGGATCACTTTATTAGCGTGTAGATGCGCGAGACCGCGCAGTATCTCTCTACAAATGTACGCTATCCAATCGTCGCGCAACGTGTTACCCTTGGTAGCTTTTATCAGTTCCGTAATGGACCCGGCTCCGCAGAATTCCATAACGAGCCACAGCTGATCGTCTTTTCCATTCGGACTCTTTTTTATGAACGCTCCGTAATACGTAGCGATATTACGATGATGAGAATACTGCAAGTTAAAAGTGTCATTTATAAGTGCTTAAAGTCAAAAACTGTACAATATTTAACAGCTTTGGCGATGCAGCGGTGGAATGCAGCGGCAGTCCTGGGAACTTTAGGGACAGTTTCCCAAGACACCATTTACATTCCATCACCTGAATTTTTGTTTGAATTTTTGTTTGCAATTCTCATTTGAACTGTTAATTAAACCGTCTTTAACTGTTTTTGTTCTGTCAAAATAAACAATATTTTCTACTTTAACACCTTAATATAAAGATATAACTATTGAAACTTCTATAAAGAATAATCGAAATAGATTTAACTATATTCAAAATCTATCTTATGCAATAAATACTGAAAATAACAACACGAAAACCTTATAAAAAATGTTTAATTAATATATATATA
>JAQIXG010000967.1:0-25637 GCA_034700105.1 Oconnorella tubifera | reverse complement strand
GAAGAGGCAAGTTGGCTAGTAGAATCAGAAGTTGGAAGACAATTTGAAGATTTACGAGAAAGAAGTGAATTTAGGGTAGACCAAAGCTTTTTAGGTTGTGTGCTATAATCAGAAATGAGATTGCGGAAATAGGATGAGCGAGATTTAGTAAGAAGCTTTTTATAGATAGGGGCTTGTTGAGTAAAATTTGCAAGGTTAGTGGGTGTATTGGACTTGCTATAAATTCTTTCTAGTTTTGATCGTTTTCTTTTTTTATCTAGTATGAGATCAGTAATGAAAGGTTTGCATGGATGAGAAGGACAGGAAATGGATTTGAGTGGAGTGTGCTTAGCAAGAAGAGACGAAAGAGTGAAAGAAAACTGAAGAGAGAAATCATTAACGGTTGGGGCAGGGGCGGTATAAAGACAAGAAGAAAGAATATCATTAGAAAAAAGTTCAGTATTACAGCCTTAATGTTACGAGTGAATTTATTGATTCGCGAAGGTAGGTAAGGAGAGGAATGTACAGGTACGGAGAAATCAGCAATGGCAAGATGGTCAGAAAGAGCAGGATCAGTGAAATGGACATTAGAAACAATTTTAGAAGAAGAATTAGTTATAAGAAGGTCAAGAGTGTGATCAATATTAAGAAAACTGGGAGGGTTGATATGAGTAGGAAAAGAGACACGTTGAGAGAGATTAAAAGATTCAAGTAGGGTCAGAAAAGAAGAAGCACTATGATTATAAGGATTATCAATACGAAGATTAAAGTCACCAGTGATGAGAAGTTCAGAAGTTTAATTTTTATAAGTTCAGACGTTTAAGTTTTAGAAGTTTAATAATCTGCGTTCATCAATATAGTATTATATAATTAATATATAAAAAGCGTAGTTTCTCTCTGTTTGTGTACAGTTCTGTTCTCATTGTAAATCCTTGTAGTTACCGTATGCAATATGTATTATTGTAACAAGTATAACGGTAATAGGACTCTCGATCTTTTTACTGCGTCTCCGTTATGGGTGCTCTCCAAAAATGTAACATTTAAAATGTAGAATTTTTGTGATTTATCAGATTTACATTTTTTAAAAGGGGAGAGTTTGTATTTTTCTTCAGCTTTGTTACATCGAGTCGGGAGGGGGGGGGGGTTGTTGGTCGGGGAGGGAGAAGAAATTTTGTTTACTTTGTTCTTTTGTGAAAGGGGGGGGGAGGGGGGGTCTGAAATCGGGTGAGGTGGGAGATGAAATTTTCTTGAAAAATTTAATCCAATTTTATGACAGGAATAGTATACACTACACTTATTCCATAGAAAATTTGCATGTAAATATGCATGTAATTTACATAGAAAAATTACATGCATATTTTTCTATGTAAATTGAGTGAATAATGAATAAAACGTGAATTAATAAACTACATTGTATTATGAAACAGCATCACGTCAGGGCAGTAACAAGTTCTCAGTACTGATGTAGAGTCTGTAGAATGTGTCGATGGTTGATTACAAGTTTTAGTGAATCATTACAGTGTGCTGTAATATCCTTATATGCAGTTAATAATTATTGTACACACCATTTTAAACTCTTTAAAATGAATGAAACAAATTATAGAATGAAGCATGCATTCTTAAAGTCAATTTTCTGTCACTGTCAATGGAAAATAATTGTCAATACCAATAAATGGAATTCTTTGTCATATTATAATTTTGTAATTTAGTAAATTTCTATTTGAGGAAATATTTTCAATATAAGGAATCACTGTGTAAAAGTGTTCACTGATATAACTCATCATGCACTTGAAGCATTTCAATTCAAAACAAAGTTACAGTGAAATTACCATACTTTTAAATTTCACTATCGCATTGTAAATACGTTAATCATGCATTCAGTGAACATTGTGCTAAATTATCTATGGGCATGATGTTCACTGAATATTTTCAAATACACCAAGTAGTAAACAACATTTAAAATAAAAAGTTAATATAACTCTATAGTTTTCTATAATTCATTGTTAAAATCTGTTAGTTTTAATCATAAAATGACAATAAATTTGTGAAGATAGTCATGTCAATGTTGTCTACGTTGTTAAATGATTATCAAGGAATAGATACTTTCATTTACATGCCTGTAAATGAATTGTTTTTACTTTATTTCTACTTAATAATTGTTTGTTATTTATAGAGCGTTGGAAGTGATTAAAAAGTTTATGAGAAATGCAACTTTGGTTCTGGCATTGCGTCACCAGCAAACGGCTCTGAAACATTCCTTACCTTTGGAAACATACCTCTTCAAACCTGTACAACGCATTCTCAAGTATCATCTCTTTCTTACGGTATATTAATAATCCGTCATTTTTGATCAAATTTGTGTAGTTCATCAATAAATGTTGTTAGAGTTTTAAAGATAACTGTTTAAATCTTTTTTTCTAAGATGAAAAGCTTTGCTTCAATTGGAAGCGTCTATTTCAAATATCAAAGGATGAAAAATACTCCTTTGTAGACCACCTCGACACTCTACTGTTGAGTCAGTATTGACTGCCATAAAGTTAGAATAAAACTGTTTCAACTTAAGCCATTTTAGGCATTAATAATTGTTTCTAGTTAGAGTTTATATACCTAGTTATATCTGAGTTTAAATTTAAATTATAATTCCTTAGTATAATTGCATTAATCCTGTATTCATTAGTATAACTTGTTTAAGTCTACTTTGTTTATTAAGTATAAATTTATGTCAATAATATTCTGTTATCATATCAGCCACACTTTTCTTTAGCTTAATAAATAGTAACCACTCATGAAAGTGTTTCATGCAGCATTTTGGCTGTAAAATCCCTTTTTTCTGTTATAGTATAAAAGTATTAGACTACATTAAGTTGTGAAGTCGCATTATGGTTTTTGCTGTTTTAGTTTTTATACTTGTTTAATTGTTTTTACGCATTATATTGCATGCTCCATCATGACATTTATCATTTTTGTGTACATTCAGAGTCTTGTAAGTCATCATGATAAACTGGCGCCTGAGCATGAGATTATTGAGCAAGCCACAGAGCAAATGCTTCGCATTGCTTCAAATATAAATGAGTTAAAAAGAAAAGATGAGTATAGATTGAGACGTGAAGAGTTGCAGAAGCTGATGTTTGGTGTTGATCAGATTGATCTGGTAACATTTGGAGATCTCATTCTTGAGGTTAGTCTTATTTCTGTACTCGGGAATATGGCAAAAGGTATTAAAACTAGCTAGAAAATGAATTGAAATGGCTTGAATTGAAATATTCTTAGTAGCTCTTCATGCATAATTAGTCAGTTGTAAGTTTAGAGTGAAATATTTCATTGAAATCTTAAAGTTTTGAGAGAGCTTTAAACAGATTTTAAATTAAGTTATTCAGTTGAAATATTTTTATTCATGATTTTATGAATATTTGATTTACTTACTGCACTTTTTGACTGTTCTTAGTTTGTGTTATATCACAAAGGTGACATGAAACTTTATAACGATATTTAGTGAAATGATTTAATAAAAACAAAAACAATTGCTATGGCTATGATTTTGTTGTGTCATAATATAAATATGTAGAAAATTGCATGACTACATATATTGATTAACTGTTTGATGACACTTTATGTAAACTTTCTGTTTTTGCGATAGGATAGCTCGTATTGAAATAAACGGATATGTCATATTTAAATTACAACTATGTTCTGACATTTGACAGTTTAATTGTTTTATGTGGTGTAAAGAGTTTACTTGTATGGAGCAATGTAGTACTGATGAATTTATGTAAAAAAAAATTGTCTTACTTTAACTTATATGTGTATCAAGGAACTCTGCAGTAAACTGCAATTGTATTCTAGCACCGTACTGTTAACCTGATGACAATTATAGTTATTGAATATGATTGTAATTAGATAATTAGTGTGCAATTTATTTGTTATGATTTATTATTACTGTTTATCATCTTGTATATTATTTCAGGAGAAGTTTGTAATGTCTGGAGTTCGAGAACCCAGACATCTTCTGCTGTTTGACAAAGCAGTTCTGATATGCAAACAAAGGAAGGACGCTTTATATCAAATCAAAGTGACAATCATGGTTAGCTTTTATTATTATTATTACTATTATTATTATTATTATTTTTAATTATCACATAATAGAAACTTTTTATTTCATTAACTGTTATTGGTAATATTTTTATTTAATTAGTATTAAATGACAGATGTTGTGAACTTATTATATACTGCATATAAATGGAAATTTCTGCAAGAAATACATTTTAATCATAAAATAACATGAATGATTTTATTTCTTTATTTGAAAAGTACTTGTACCAATAGTATAATTGATTTCATTCAAAAAAATATGTTTTCAAATGGTAAAAATTATAACTTAAAAAAATTCTTGTATATAATATATATATATATTAACAGTATATGTTAACTGTAATTAAACAATAATTATAATTGACTTTTCTCTAATTATTAAACCATTAGTTATTTGAACAGAATTAAAGGGCTTTATGGGTAGAAATATAATGTACAGTTTGATTTAAAATTGTTTATATTTTTCAGTGCACAAATCTCTTACTGAACGAGGCTGTTCCAAAGGAACCTCTCAGCTTTGGTCTTATTCCTCATAACTCATCGAGAACACAATTCACAATACAGGTTATTGCACATGTAATATATTTTGTGCAATATATAGTAAATAATTGAATAGTTTAACTGTAAATATAACTTATATTCTACTATGAAAATGTAATGCTGTAAATTGATAAATAATAAATATGTAATACACCAAAGAGAGTAATGAAATAATAACAACAATATATTTATATTTTGAACAAAATATACATTAAGTACTCTATATTATTGCTATACTTTTCTGAAGCATTTTTGATGATTCGAACGTATTATTGTCATATATCATTTGCATTTATTATTATCATTATGTTGCCGCTTGATTTTCAGGCAAAAAATGCTGATCAGAAACGAACCTGGTGTCAGGAAATTAAGAAAGTTATAATTGACAGTTTTAAAAAGGCAATTCCTGAGAAATCAAAGGCTCTTCTCATGCAACAAGGCAATGGTCGAATTCAAGGTGTGAATATATTTTATGCAAATATAAGTGAATCTTTGATTTTTTTATAAAAATAAAACAGATACACTGCTATACCTGTTTAATGCTAATCTATATCATAAAATAAATGCATTATTTTCAAATATTTAATATACGGTATATCTGATACTGGTATATCCGTGTATAGGTTATTTGTAATCTTAATCGGTGCAATTCTTATTGTTTATTTTAGTTTCTTCTACAATGTTAGGTGGTGCCACTGGTGCATCAAATACACCTACTGCGAGTCGTGTGCCACTTCAGATACGTAGAGCACGAAGGAAATCAGCTGGACAAGTCATAGGTCTGTGATTCTTTTTATTAATAAATTCTAGGGCGTTTGCATACATAGCTATATAAGCTGTTTTAAGTCATTTTGTAGTTTATTTATCGGAATAATTTGAAATCTGGGATTTTAAAATTCTAATTTACGATGTAGACAATTGTGCAGGAAAACTATTCTTTTAAAATTGTTATGTTTACTTTTGTTTGATTTTTATTTTTGTTAAACAATAAAATAATAGCTTAGTAATACGTAACATATTACATGTTAGTAATATGTATATAAATACTAGTAAATAGCAGTTATTGCACTTTGTTATCATGTCATGTTAGAATATTATTTATTTTACTGAACATTGTATGTTTACAAGAATATAACTAGGCTAGATTAGTATTTTCTTTGTAAAACTGATCGACATCAGTTGTTGAAATTCAATAATCACAGATCATAAATAGTAACTTTTTATTTTCAGGTATTCGTGCAAGAAGTCCATCAAGTAGTGATGATGAGGTAGGCTCCTGTATCTTTTGAAATATTTTTCATAATATTGCAGCTAAAATTATTTGGTAGATTGAATGATTTTATCTGTGAGTTTATAAATATAAATTTACATTTATAATTAATTATGTATTAAAGCTTACATATTATAAATATTTAATTTCACTATAAGCTAATTAGTCTTTCAGAATAATAGATTGGAATCATTTAATCATGATGCAGCATTTAAAACCATAAAAAATAACATAAAAAAGAATTAAAAAAGGTTTACCTCTGATATCTACAATTAAATATTATATATTCTTTACATATATATTAACATTTTCTCATTTATTCCTTATTTTGTGATTTTCAGAGAAAACACGCGACAAGACCCAGTCGTAATGAGGAATCCCAGGCTGATCGCATTCTGCGAATTAGCATTCCGGCTAAGGCGTCCATCGAGCATCTGCTACGTATGCCGTTATTGCGTCAGCCCAGTCAACGACGCAGTCAGAGCCTCGAAAGCATACGCCACTCTTGTGAAGCTGAAGAACTTGAACAGACGAGCACTGAGAACAGTGACGCTGATAAATCAATGGATGTTAGTGGTGACGTAGTTCTAGAGATGACAACAAGTGAACAACAGATTGTTGCTGAAGAAGACCCAACGGCGGTCGTGAGTGAAACTTCTCCAATATCGCGCGCAGTTAGTTTCAGAAATGCCGTAAATCTTAATCGAATCGATTCGCAAGCTTTTAGAAAAGAAAAACCTCAAAAGAAACGTAAGCCTCGTCGGGTCAAGGAGTCTCTGCCAGAATCTGAGATTTGTCAGGAATCAGAGATATTATCAATTGATGATAAAATAACATTAGGCAAGCAAGATGAGAGTAGTTCTGCTGATAATAATAGAGATTTAGATATTGAAACAGAAACTGCGAGTGATAATATAAGTATTCCTAATGAGTGTTTAGAAGATCAGTTGCAAGAAGAAGATAAACCAGAGGCGACTAATGCTTCTCCTGGGGATAATTTCAGTGCATTTGCTGGGAGTCTGAAAGAATTGCTGAAAGGTTTTGGTAGTTTTGAAAGTCTTGAAGATTTTTCATCACTAAGCTTTCAGGATAACTTAGAAGAAGCGTGCTCTGGATCAGTTGGTGGTGATGAAAGCTATTCAGATTACTCGATTGATTTAACAAATACTAGTCTTACATCTAATAGTATGGATACTAGTAGACTCGCAGCAGAATTTGATCAATTCTCTAATGTTAGTTCTGCGGAAATATCATTAAATTTAAAGTTTGATGATGTTCAAGATGATAAAACATTAGATTGTGATGATGTTGCAATTTCCGAAGCTAGTCTGAATTTGTCTCCGAAAGGTTATGAAAGTATTGATTGTAAGCCAAGTGGTGAACATAGTGACAATGCATTGACAAACCAGGAAATAGCTGATGTGTTAAAAATCAGTAGGTTTACATCAAAATCTTTACATCGCAACACTAATAATAATAACAACAGTGACAGTGATAAAATTTCTCTAAAAGTGACAGCCCGTTTAAAAGATTTATCAGTATGGGTTAATCCACTGAAGTTAGGGCAAAAAACTGTTGATGAAGTTAAGAAGCTTAGTAGTAATTACAGGTCGTTTTCTGCAGAAAATGTCTCGCGCTCTAAACATCATGCTCCTGTTGTAAGATGTACATCTTTGCCTTTAGAAAAAACTGACTCGTTTCAGATTATAATGAATACAAATAATGATTTGAAAAGAGATTCTTCTCATGATGGTGACATTAGCTTATCTAATAATTTAAAGACCGTTTCCGATGATACATTGAATACTGAGAATATTTATAAAAATAATCCCAATGAGCAGTCTTTAGTAAGCACAAATTCTGTGTATGAAAAAACTACTGCCACCAAGCAAACTGATAGTATACATTCAAACAAGCTACTGGATAGTTGTAATGCTGTTGAATTTGACAAACAAGCATCCCAGGATTTAGAGGTCAAGCTGAGTAATACTGTTGAAAAATCCTCAGAATATATAAATAAACTGAAAGTTGAGTATGTAAATAAAACACCAGTTAAAAGTACCAATATAATGGAGCGAGATTTGAATCTGTATAAGGGTGCACAAAATATTGATATATTTGATAAGCTACCAGATTGTTTTTCACTAATAAGTATTAATGACAATTTTAAAAGTGATGCTAGTGAATATTGCAGTAGTTCAAAAGCAAAACAATGCAACTCGCTGGTTTATGTTAAAACTCTTGTTGATGCAGTTTCAAATAACTGTCATGAGCAAAAACCACTTTCTAGCGATGTATCGAGAATCTCATCGAGAATCTCAAGTCCTACTGTTGTTGAAAGACTGCCAGTTCTGACTGATGGTAATCAGACTGACAAGTCTCACAAAGTTATTGAGAATAAAATAAATGAAAATTTGTTACATTCTGGTAATTTTAATTTAATAAAGACTGCTGATAATACTATATCCAGTAGTGACAGTTTAAATAGCATGGAAATAGCTGAGCCTATAATTGTGACTCAGTCCACTAAATATGATGACTCGAGTCTGGCTGATACTACAAATTCTTTAATGTTTAACTTTGACAGTAATAATGCGCCTACGATAGTAAGACATGAAACTGATTCATATAGAAAAAAAATCTCTGAAACAAAGAACAACTCTCGGTATAGAGCTCCAGTAAATGTTTCACAATATTCACTATCAGCCAACAGTGAAAAACCAACTGCCCATTTAGAACCCGTTGTCTTTTCTTCTTTAACCAATTCAACTTTACCTCTACTTGATAAATGGCAGAAACATGAAGGTTTATCTGGTTCAACTTTTAATATTCCAGAGAGGAGCAAATGTAACCCTCCAAACCAACCTGACTCCACCATTGGACCATTTGGAGAACGACTTGACGAATATGATACTTTTGATGGAGCTGACGTACTTCGTCATGTTAGTAAAAAAGATAACTATGTTTCTCGACTTGCCAGAGCTTACAGTATTTCTGTAAAGAAGCGCAATGTTAGTCGAATCCTTGAAGGAATAGGAGCGTGGAAACACGAGGGAACTTCAAAGGTATCGAACCATCATTTAAAGTTAAAACGTGTTGGAGCGTTTACTGTATCACGCGAACGACCCAATCCATATCGAAACAGTTTTAGATCACGAGAGAAGGTCTCTGATCGAGTTGTTTTATCTCCACCTGTGACAGTGCCTGAAGAAGGAAATGTGTCTAATGGTTTAATGGCAACATCGGAGACTCATCAAAAGTTTTCAATTAAAGACACTCTTCTGTTGTTTGAGAAGAAGGTTGCAAGTCTTGATAATGAAGCACTGAAGAAATTAGGCATGCATATCATTAAAGCACCGGTAAAAGATACGAAGGTGGTGACAAACACCTCTTTTGTATCGCATAAACAAAATTTAGATATTCCGCAGTTATCTACAAAGAATGACATCATGAATGAAGAAGTTTCTTGCGGACATCAAAGCATCCAACAGGGATTAAATGTTCAGATGGAAAATAAAACAGTAGCATCAGGAAAATTCATCAAAAGACGCATTGATCAATTCCAGATGAATTCTTTTGATGAGAAATGATTGTTGTTAATCTTTGTTCGTAATTTGTTAGCAGTATTGTCTCTAATCCTAATTGTATTAAGCTATTTACTGTCATTTTAAATGCATTGTTCACTTTTTTAGTAAATACTTTCTGTATAAACTGATTGTATTGATATGTATATGAAAATTTAATATTTGATGTAAATTTAAACCTTGTTTGTTTAATTATATTGTTGTAAAATGTCTATTATAAATTTAAATTCTTGTTTGTTTAATTTTTTTTAAAATGTGAAACTGAAGTGACATACTCTTGATTCAATATTTAGCAATTAATTTCTTAAGATGTTGCTGTAAACTTAAGTTTAAAATCTTGAAATTATTAATATAGACTCGATTATTGCATGAAGTATTATAGACTTTATAATGATTACATGTATTATTTTCCTTCCTCATTAACAATATTATCAGATTCAGTGTCTCATTTTCTGACCAGTAATAAAGAAACGTATGTACACAAACACTGGTTTGAATTGTGTTTTTTATTTCTGTCATGTACGCATTACTGTGAATGTAGACTAATGAAAAAAGAAAATATAGCAGTAATTGAAAAATTGACTTTGGCTGATTTTTTAGTTTCTATATGCTGGATAGGTTTGCTCACATTTTTCGACTAAGCCTACCTGAGCCAATCAAAAATTTGATTAAGTTCTTGATCTAATTAGAAGTTTATATATTTATAGTTTAATTATAGTTTGTACAATTTAATAGTAAACCTATGTTACATCAGAGAACAGTTTTACAAGTTTTCCATGATGCTCTAAATCGACTGGGCGATGGTATAGCGCAAAGGTTAAAGAATGACTTTATCATAACTCAATTTAAATGTGTAAGTTAACTAAAACATATCCGTTTTACAACAACCAAACTGTTTGAAACTGATACCAAATTTACTCCTGTTTAGATTTCACAATTACGTTCTATTTGATCTTCAATCTGGTGGGTTTAAACTTTATAAGTATAGCCGTCAGATCATCATTATACTTCTCACTCTTCGCGCTATGGCTTTTTATCAAGTCTTGAAGCATTTCAACATTAAATACTGCGTCTGTCTGCTTGGCTTATACTGATTACAAAAACTAACCGATGGGAGCTCTATCTACTTTCAATTGTTGGGCCAACGGTAACTATTGTAGCTATATAATAACCGTGTGTTAGTAGGTTTTTTTAAATGTAATAAGTTGGGGGGGATAACCAGAAATACTTATTTACATCATTTCGAAGACACATTTCAAATTTAAATGATATCCTATCAGTGTTCCAAAAATAATTATATTTTCTTCACTGATTTATCAACTTTTGCTTGTCTAATCAAATTTACGTTAAAGTTATTAGGTAAATTTCTCTAAAATTTAATTTCTTGGGTGGGAAGATTTTCTCCCTAATCTTGAGCTTATTTTGATTTATGTACGTCATTATTATTATTGATGAAAGGTTCAAGTAATTCTAGCTATCAAAGTTCAGTTTGAAGCAAATCGTAGAATACTAATTAATGGTGAAAAGATCTTTAGCCTAATTGTTTGTAGACATGTTTATAATTGGTTTTTCTTATTGCTAACAAATTGTAGCGAGTTTATCTCGAATAGTACCTATCTCAAAAATACTTGATTTTTAATCGTTAACATTAATTGATAATAATTGTATAGTTTATCAGGTTTGTAATGTAATTTGATGCATTCTAGCAATATATAGCCAATAGCTTAGAAGAATGAATCAAGTAAGACATCTCATACTTCGAGTAGCTGTGCTGCGTTTACCAACGAGACTAGTTCGATCATGCATCACTACATTTGCTTCTCCGACAATACATACTTTACCAATCAGTCGAAAAACGATGATCGTTGAGAAGTTGTCTTCTGCGCGATACGGCGATGCCTTTGAGCTGATTCAGGATGCCGCATCACGAGGTGATAATGTAGGAAAAGACGAATTCCCATCTTTAGACGAGTTCAAAAAAGTATTGAATTACTCTGAGGCTTTAATTGTTTCCGATCTGGCCGATGCTAACAAACTCGGTTCCCTTCTTCTGGTAACTCCTTGTAAGCCAGTCCGAAGTGTCGCTCCAACTCTGTGCTCCATTTACGTCATCACGGCTAAAGAATTTGCATCTAAAATTTACTGGAAAGAACTGACTCGACTGGCAGAAAGCTTTGTTCGTGATGGATTGACTAAAGCTCAATATAGTTCAATGACAACGTATGTGTTTATAAGATGCGTGGAGAGAGTGTGTGCAGTGAGAGAAGAAGGTTTTCTGATTACAGCTGCAGTCCCTCTGGCTGGCCTTCTGGAAGGATTCTCTGAGTACACTACCAGTTATATTCTCTACAAAGATCTTGGATTAGAAGATCTTGCGGTTTGTATAGCGTTGATGACATTGATTGATTGATTGATTGATTGATTGATTGATTGACAGTGATGATGGTAAAATGAGTGATGGTTGTTTTTGACTTTATTGTGTAATACTTTTTAGAGTCTAGATTAATGCTTTTAACATATTTTGTTGATTTTATCTTTAAAGAACTTTTGTTAGTGGGACACATGCAGGATCAGATGTAGTGATATTATTAATGAGAGGAATTTAAGAGAGAAAGAGAAGCTGAGGAATATTAAAAAGATTGGGATTCAGATGAGGTCAAATATATCACAGAACAGTCGTTACAACAATTGAGAGGTCATATATGATAGTGATCATGTGTGAGAATCAATCATGAGAGTTATCAGTGGTTAAAAGTGTTTAAAAATTAATGAAACAAAACTATACTAACATACTCATTTGGAATATTTTGATGCTATCCTATGTTATAAGTTATAGCATGGCTTCCAGACAAGGGTGGGAAGTATAAGACGGGCAGCAGTGGATCTAGTAAATGTGGAAGCTCATTAAAAGTGTACATAATTTCTTGTTTTAAGCACCCAAGCAAGTTGTAATACTTTTTCCTGAATTTTTTACTAATCAAGTTTAGCCAGTCTTGCAACATCGTAATGAGTTTCTAGTTAAAGTGACACACTATCTTACTTAATTATGACTTAAAATTATGAATTTGCTAAAATATTTCAATAAAAAATTAATGATTCCCAGAGGGCTAAGTGTAATTCTTTAAATATTACTCTGTACATTTCAAAAATCTATAATCAGTTTAGATTTTCATCATCTTGGGTACTTGCATATGAAACTTTCACTGATACTTAATAAGAACCTTTATTATAAGTATCTTGAAAGTGATATTATCAACTCATGGACTTCAGATTATGTCAGTAGATCCATTTTTGCTGCAAAGTATGAAAAGAAAAAAGATACAAAGCATAAAAGATGAAAGCACATCTATATAAATGCGTAGATAATCTCATGGTGAAGACTTAACATCCACATAGCTTTTTGTGTAGGTTAATGTTTAATTTTAATGTATAATTACTTAAACTTTTTAAACTCTATATTAATTACTGCTGTACAGTTTTAAAGTAAATAGTTGAAATTTCAATGAATTTGTCAAATAAATTATAATGCAGATGATATGTTAACATTTAATGAAATGCATTCAATTTGAAAATTTACATTTGTCCAAATTACGATTATTATTTCTATATTTCTTTAGTAACTATTTATATATTTAATAATTAATAAACATAATATAGTAATTATATATATATTTCAGCGACCAGCAGTAGTGAGCAGTACTTCAATTTCTCTCAATCCACCAACACTTCTCACTTCTTCATTCTGTCCCATGCGTTACGTATTTCACGATGGAACTGCTACAATCATACGCGCATTGAAACAGGATGAAGTCCAAACATTGTACGATGCATTTCTTTACTGTATTCAACGTGGTATTGGCTACGGTTATGACGAACTTCCAACTTTCGATTTCTTCATATATCGCTATGTACACAACTGGTATACATTGGTTATCGCATCTGAAGATGATACAAAACAGATTATAGCGTATGCAAGTTTTGGTGATTCTTCATATTCTCGCTCCGCTAAACCAGTAACAGCGGATGGTAATTTCGTTATATTGCCTGAATTTCGGAATCGTAAATTATCAAAAGAATTACTGGAGATTATTAACAGAGGTGCCAAAGAAAGCGGTTACCAAGGCTTTCAGGGAGAATGCTCATTGGACAATATTCCTTTTCTTTGGACATCTTGCTATCTCACTGGATATAATATTTGCGGGGTTCTGCCAAAGGGAATTTTCTATCAAAATAAGGGCTGGATGGATACCAATATGTACTATTTGCCTTTGGCAAAGCCTGTGTAATAATTTTAGCCGCAGTGGTTGTTTTCTTGGGATGCTTATTTAGAGTTTTTATGAGATTTTCAAATTGTATAAAAATTATTTAAATGAAGCATATTTTGAATGAACATTTTGAGCTGATTTTATTTGGTGAACACAGTGGAATGAAGATGAAATAATTGTATTTTAATTCATTTTGTGCCAGTTGCTAAGATATTTAAAAACATTCTGTATTGATATTTATATACATGTGTATAACAATATAACTTGTATAATTTTGAACTCAAAGAAATAATTTTTTTATTAAATTGCAAGTTATTGACGGAAGTGCTTGTTTGTGTGATGGCATTTTATGTAATGCTACTATGCCTTCATTGTCATTTTATTTGAAGCATGAGTTATTTATTAAATGAGCATAAAATTTCTTTATTCTGTTGTTTATTTTCGTTAGTATCCAGCAGTATCGCCTACTACCAAAATATCAACCAAATTACCTACTCTTCTAACTGTTTCGTATGTTCCCATGCACTATGTATTTCACGACGGAATTTCTGCAATCATACGTGCATTGAATCATGAAGATATACCAACACTCTACGAAGCCTATCTTTATAATATTCTTCGAGGTGATGGCTATGGTTACGATGAAGTACCTTCCTTTGATTTGTTTATTAATCGCTTTATTGACAACTGGTGCACGCTGGTTGTCTTTTTTGAGAATGATCCAAAGAAGATTATAGCGTATGCAAGCGTTTGTGATTCTGTATATTCTCGCTCCGCAAAACCAGCCATAGCAGATGGTAATATCGTTGTAATGCCTGAATTTCGTACTCGCAAGTATTTAGCAGAGGTACTTCAGATGTGTATTAGGATTGCCAGAGAGCAGGGATTTCAGAGCTATCAAGCAGAATGTTCGATTGATAATGAACGAGCTATTTTAGGAATGAGTAGGGTAGGATATATCATGAATGGGACACTGCCAAAAGGAATATTTTATCCAAATAAAGGCTGGATAGATTCCATTTTAGCTTACATGCCTTTAAATAATATGAAATTATTACAATGAATTAACAGTATATTAAAAATTATACTTATAAATTACAAATTTTTTTATGTAGGCAAAACTCTTGTCGAGGTTATCATAGTTTTGGCTGTGTTAATGGCTGCTTTAACTAGTGCAGAGATTACCTTCATCATGCGCTAGCAAATTGAATAATGTATTTAATCTTATGGTTTAAAATAGTTATCACATGAAATTTATACTTGAATGATTTTATATGAGTTAATTAGTATGTATATTCTGTATGTAAATTCTTATTTGACGCTTCCTACATGATGAAACTTTAGTTTTGTATAAAATACCGTACCAGACGTCTGCCGATGTCTTAGTTAAAAATAACTTCTGTTTTATTATGACGTTATCCTGTTGCTTATTCTGTTTTTTATTAGAGATTATAATTTGTATAATACTAGTAAGATTTTATATAGAATTTATTATCGTTAAGAATCACTCTAGTTTTACATATTTACATTGCATTATTTCCTTTAGTATCCAGCCATAGCATACAATACTGAAATTCAATCAGATCCCCCAACATTTCTCACTCTTCCACATCTTCCTAGGACTCATACATTTCATGATGGAACCGCTACAATCATACGAGCATTAGAGCAGAGCGATATTCCAGCGATGTACGATGTTTTCCTTCATTTTATTAACCTCGGCATTGGTTTCGGTTTTGATGAGATTCCCACTTTAGACTTTTTCATTGAACGGTACCTAAACAATTGGTGCACATTTGTTATTGCTTTTGCTGATGATCCTGAGCGGATTATTGCATACTCCAGTTTTGGTGCCTCGACATACGCTCGCTCTGCTAGTCCTATTACTGCAGATGGCAATGTCATTATCTTGCCAGAGTTTCGTAGTCGCAAATGCTCAACGGAAATGCTCGAGATCTGTCTAAAAGGTGCAAAAGAGAGTGGCTATCAAGGCTTTCAGGGAGAGTGCTCTATTGACAATATGCCAAGTGCTTTGATAATGTTTAAGCTTGGACTTATCATTAACGGAATACTTCCAAAGGGAATATTTTATCGAAATAAAGGCTGGACGGATTCAATAATGACATACTTGTCTTTTGCTGATGTAACTTTTTTGAACAAGCTCGAATAGTTTACTAAGCTGTCATTTATTTTGTACAGTATTTAAATCTTTTCTATGATAACAACATCGTTTTCATTATATTATATACTTTCTATATTTTTTAAAAGTAGAACATTTATACGATAATAAGTTTTTGTTAGGAAAATTGAATACAGTTTTCTGAGTTATAGATTGAATAGCTGTAGATCTAACAATACATCAATGTAAGAAATGTGCATGATGTAAAATTGCCTTAAAATATTTATGACCAGTTCCTAGTAGCAATACATCAATGTAAGAAATGTGCATGATGTAAAATTGCCTTAAAATATTTATGACCAGTTCTTAGTAGATCTTCTATTATTGTGAATTTTGATAATATATATTTTATATCGTTTTATATTGAAAATAATTTTATAAGGTACTATTTTATTGTGCCTTAACTTTTTATACTATCATCATCTTTATTATCATTATTATTCTAATGTAACATTATTGTCATTTATTGTATTGTGCATATATTATATAGTCTTGCCCTATTTATAAAGTATATATTTATATTGCAACTATAAAATAATTAAATTTTGAATACATTAAAACACTAATGCGTTCAATCTGTTTTGTATTATTTAAAGTAAAAATCCTGTTTAAAAGTAAGCATTGGATGTAAATTTAACGTGAAATTTTCTCGCTATGATGAATAAGCGTAGGTCTACAAGTATTATCAAGTTTAGACAGCTTACTTAGTTTGACTAGAATGATATAGGTTACAAAACTACAATATACATTCTGCTCATACATAGATTATATTCAAAGAATAGAGAAAAAACTTTCACAGTAGATAAAATACATCACAGTAAATTCAATGAAAATATGAACATTACAACTCGATGTATATTCAATTATATTTTGATAAAATATAACTTGCATCAAAAATTGTATAAGCAACTGGTAGTAGTTAGATTAAATATTCAACATCTTACAATATAGAAACATAACTAATTATCTTCGATTGTAAAATAAAAATATTTTTAGCAATAACCACATAAAATATATAACATAACAAAATAATAATATATAATATAACAAAAATCATATAAAATATATTATTTCAAAAATAGAATTTTATCATAAAATTCACGTCTAAAGTATTGAATCATGGATCTATAAAAATTTGTTTTCGTAACAATTATATAAAAACACAGTAATGGAATTATCGCAAAAAATTTGAATAGTACGTTATTTTCAAATATGTTCAGCTTCGCTTAGACCTTTTCTATAAATACTTTTATGATCAAATTGTTATAGGCAATAATATAAGAATATTCATAATACATTAAAGTCTTGTATACATGAGAATTATGAATTACTGATGATTGTATAAAAAATATGCTATTCACGATTAAAAATCACGGATATACAAAGCCAAGAGTCACAAAAATATCAAAAATTCTAGAATTAATAAATCCTTTACTTTGAACCGACAGTTTATGTTTCATATAAGATTTGTTTACTAATACTGATACCAATACTACTTATGCTAATTTCTAGTTTAATAAAAACAAATATAAATATCAATTAAATAATACAATCAGCCCCAGTGATGCTCTTCCAGTAACTTATATTCACATATAAATCATTTAATATTAACAATAGCATCACCATTTTCAAAATTATTCTCAATAATTTTCTAACAGATTTTTAAAGAATATGATTTTATTATTTAAAGCTATAAAATTAACGAGTTCCCTTGCTTCAGAAATATGACCTAATAGCAATATTCTTCCTGATTAAGCAATTAGTCATTCAATCAAAACGCTTTTAAAAATGATTAACTTTTTTGACTAGTTCTCAATAATAATATGTTTCAACTGCTGGAAAAATATATATTTATTTCATTGCCTAAAGTTGGAGTTATCAAAATAAAGATTCAAAAAATACCTAAAACATAAAAAAATTTGTCATCTTAAACTCGTTGGAATGAACATTTTAAAATGAACTCAAACATATCATACAGGCATCGAAGGGATGATCACTAAAAAAATGAAATTTATTTTGGAGGGAAAAGATTTCTACCCTGACTGCACAACAGTGCATGTATATTTATAATTAACTTCGAGCTAGATTTAGAGTTCAACGTGTTGATCACGCATTTTCTCTTTTTTTATTTCCTGTTGAGAAGATCTTTTGAATAATCTCGAGTGAGCCAAGCCATCCAGTTCTTCTTGTACTTCATCAGCAAGCTCTTCATTTTTCATTGCCTTGGCTCGGAGACTAGACATGTCTGTTGATATCGAGTCCCTTGTGTACATGGATGTCATGTCATGTGGCATTTCACCATTATCACCTGACGCGTCTGGATTATGAACAGAAATGACAGAAAAATGAAATCAGATAAATATTCATATAGATATATATGCATATAAAATATAAATATAGAAAAAAGATCATCTAAACAACATATCTATTAAAGTATATTTCTCTGAATGACATCGAACAGCCTGCAGAAATTTTAGCTATATGTTCAAGAAAAAGTCTCTAGATTCCAGATGCCATGGCACTCAGTATTTATCAAACAGAAAATCAATACAGCTATTGTGGGAAGGATTAGATCGTTATAGAGTTAATGCTAATAGTTGCAGCATGTAAGTGAATTATTGTGAACATTAGGAACTCAAACTCAAGACCTTTCGGTCAGGCATCCACAACCAAATCTGGTAACCATTTCTGTAGAAGCTTAAAAAATAATACTATCATGCTATCGTCTACTAGTTTATACAATAAAAGGCAACACAAACAAATCAAATATTCTTCAGCGACATACCTATACTAAAATCGTTCTGATGCATAAACAATGTATCATCAATCTCGTAAGTTTTCATTTTCATGTCGCCGTCGATTTGTTGAAGGAAATCAAAGCCAGGATGTCGTGGCTTCCATTCAGATTCTGTTAAACTTTCTAAAAGCAAACATATCAAGTGTGGAAAGAGTCTTTCAAAATTTCTTATCATTCGATCATTGCAATTTCTCAAAATACAATGAATAAAATTCAGATAGAAATCTTGATTTTAATGAAAACCTTATACACTAAACAAGAAATGTGAGTATTCAGCACAAAAATAAAATGCAGCAACTTACTAGCAGTTGATATTTTATCAGTAAGAGCATTATTTATCCAATTTTCAATAGAACTGGCTTGAGTAGTGTCTCCATTATAATGAAACACTGATGCCTGAAGAAAAAAATTCACTTAATCGTTATTATTAAAAGTTCTTGAAGGAATTAAATAACATTTAATTATTAATAAAAAATACAATAAAACATTTCGAAGACTGCTTGAATAAACAAATATAGTTCTAAGCATTCTGATGAAACTAACCAAAGCTGATTGTGCACATAGTGTTAAGATGTACGCGATAAGAACAAACAACACTCAATACAGCGAACAAAATATTATGCCTTTGGGAATGAAGGCATATAAAGCTTAAACTGATTTTCCATTTCAAAAAAGACTTACATTAAATATATGATATTAACAATATTCGCCGCTTCGAAATTATTCTATAAGATAATTGCTATAGAATGCAAAAAAGAGGGAATAAATAAAACAAATGAAAGAAGCAGTCGTCAAATCTATTTATCAATATCAATAGAAAATGACATCAACAAATAAACCATGGCAATTTATAAAATTATATAAATGGAGTCTAAAACTTGCAGAAAGGCTAGATCTGATTTGTTTAACCACTCTGCCAACCTCTAAAATACATTCTAAATGCAAGTAATTGTAAACAAAATATCGATATAAAGCACAGTGTGTACCCTTTCGTGATCTATGATCAACAGTTCTTCATCACCAGGCAGAGGTACATGGTGTCTCAGAATATTTCTACTCACATCATCAGCACTTGAGCTTAATTTATAAAATGATGTGATAATTAATACTCAATACAAGCAAAAAGTAATTTCAATAGCTAAAATATTTGCTTTAAATAAGTTTTTGTAGAGTTGCTATATAGTTATTTAAAGAATATTATTGTAATCAAATATAATCGTATAGAAATAAATACATTAATAAATATATTACAACAAAATCATTAAATCTTTAAAGTTTTCATTTCTATATTCATTCTCTGCAACACTATAGTTCAAAAATATTAATAACCTATGAACTAAGTGCTATATTATATATAAATTATATTTTGTTTATATACTACAACAAAAAGTATCGTACATATTCATCCAAGTGAACAGTGCGTTTATCTTGTCCACTTTAGTCCCAACAAGAAATTCAAGAATACGAAACAAAGAGCTTTCTTTATTAGACGTAAATAATATAATGAGAGGTTTCTTCTTGGCAATATATTGTGCAAAGTTAGCCACAGTCAGTTCAGGCTGCAAATATTACAATAAAACATATCGTAATACTTTTGTCGTAATAATAATATGATAATTAAATAAAAAATATATGAATATGTGAGTGTGTAAGCAAGACAAATTGATCAAAATTAGCAAGTAATGCATACTGCAATTGCTAATAATATACTCAGAAATCATTTTTCGTATTAAAAATTATCAAAATTACAAAAAATTCCCAAACTTCGAATAACAAAAATTCAAACTAATAATTAAATATGAACTTTAAAAAGTTAATTAATGCGGATAAACAGACATAAAAAGAATGTAATGTGTAATATACAGCATATATTTCTTAAGCATTACATACAAATGTTGGTTTGACAGCAAGCCTGATGGCAGATATAAGATTCTCTGTATCACTGAGAGGCAGGACATCAGCTGGAATAGTCACATCTCTCTTTCTATGAACGACAAGACAAGGACTACTTGCACCATGTCTCTCACAGCTAAATAAATTATCATCATGTACTTTTAGAACTAAACTATTATTATGTATTATTCCAAAAATAAGATCATTATAAAAATACGATTCAAGCAAAAGCCAAATTTTTCAAGTCAATTTATTTATTTCATCTTAATGCATCAAATATAAAACGTTTTTGATGAATTTTGTCGATTTGATCCTTTCGAAAGAAAGGTTTATAAGGAAAAAATTGAACACACACAATGAAAACAAACAGGGAAAAAAGAAAAACATCAAATCTTAATTTCTACACCTCAAATTAACAAGAAGATACTTATTATTAAAAGGAACTATACACTTTAATTATATACTCCATTTATAACACGATAAGTTCCAGCTTAATGCTTGTAGCTTGAAAATTTCTCTAATTTGCTGCACCCTGCACTAAGACACTAAATTCATCAGCTATCTTTTTACTATGATTCAAAAATGAGAAAAAAGATACTACAACTTCAACACTAGCACAATATGTAACATTTTTGGATACATTTTTTCACTAACATGAAAGTAGCCATCTGATCCGTAACAAGTCCGCACGGATATTCACCGTGCAGTCTCTCTGAGACAGTATGAAAGATATCTATATCTGAATATAAAACAGAAATAATATCAGTATAAAATTCATATAATATAAGACCTAATTATTTATTCTTAATATTCAATCAGCATAAATTAAATTCTTTGATCCTCAACTTTACATCAGCTTAAAACACTTAGTGATATGTTTTTAACTGTATGTGAAAAAAATTGTTAACAATTGAATCTTAAACTTAACCCGATCCAGAAAATGTTCATATTTCAAAATTATCCAAGAACTGCTTGAGCGCTTAATCTAATTTATAATTCTAAAAAAAGTTCTGACAATAACAAAACTCACTGGTTTTATCGGTAGAAGAAAAAGCTCCAATAACGACAGGTCCTGTATAACCATCTAGTCCTATATAACCATCTTGATCTAAGGTCTCAGAACCTTCCAGAAACTGTACGATACTGGATTCAGTTGACAAAACAATTGGTGCATCAGCTAAGAATCTATATCATCAAGAACAATAAATATGTTGTGATAAAATTGTAAAACTTTGCACAATGAACACAGAACCAGAATGAACAGACACATAATTGCAATATTTCATCACCTTAAGTTAAACATATGCTTGATTCGATCACTTTAATATTAAGTACAAACACCAATCTAGAATTCAAGCAAAACTCATCTTCCAACTTAACAACGTAAAAGTTTCAAAATAAAAACGTACTCACAGTTTTGCTGTGCTTACAAGTGCCATGCTGGAAATGACACCATGATAAGGCGTCACTTTATGCCCTTTAAGATAAACTCTAACAGAGGGATAAACTGACACATTCACAGCGTCACAAATATCCGTCCAATCGTAGCAATTCAGTGACGCAAACGATGTCATATCATTGGTGGATAATTCTTTAGCGGCGTCGGCAAAAACTCGAAGCGACATCGCATTTCTCGCATCAACTGCATGCACATTATTTCAAGATTAAATAAAATATGAAAACTATAAAATATATTTAGCATATATCCATAGTAAAACTATAATATATATTTAGTATGTGTTAATGCTAAATATATATACTCAAAAATACTTTCTATAATTATCTAACATGAATATTTTAAATACTATTAAAATATATCAAATATAAAAGATAAATTCCAATATTGAGCATTATTCGAATGAACTGCATAATTGGTAGCACGTAAGAGGTAACATTGGTCTATAGATTCAAATCTCAGTCAAACAAAATAAATATACCAAGAATCTTTCAATGAATAATAAATCAATAATGAATTTATTTATCAAATGACGTCAAAATATTTCATAGGAAAATGCTGAGCATTTTCCTATGAAAATTCCTTTATATGGATCAGATGCTCTTGTCATTTCAATAATACATTAAAAGGTCTTAATCTTTTATGTAAACATTTGTAAACATATTTTATTTGCATCATGTTTTACAAATTAAACAAAATACTGACACTACATCTATACACATCATAATAAAATGCACAATTTCAAAGAGAATTCAAGAATTCTTCAATAAATTAATCATAAAATAAACAATGGTAACTTACAATGAACATAAAAAATTACAATGAGAAGTTTTTCTTCTTCTGTTTTCATATAAAATGTCTTATCGGTAAGAGATATGACATGATGAGACTGTAATGGAATACTTCTTAGATCAAAAGCAGCATTAGACACTTTATCATCTTGTTCTTCCGCTTTAATACTGTCTAACAAATCTTCCATGTCATCAAGACAATCTGCATCTACAGAATGAAATAAATATTCAATTTAAAGTAATATTTGCAAAGCGGTAATGAACAAGACTCGGAACCAAAGATCCCAGATTCAAATCTCCTGGTGCAAAATATTTCTTTAACTTGCAGCACTCTTAAGTAAGATACTTAAATTGGCCACTGGCATCTAAGTAAATTCTTAACTAGAAAATAAATAACTGCACCTTAGGATTACAATAAACTAGAGCAATTTAAAAAACCAATATAAGACACAAAGTAGATAATTTAATGATGAAAAATAACAAAGACTTAAAACAATAATCTGTAACCCACCCATGCAAGAGCCAGACTTGATAGCTGAGTCTTCATCTGACTTAAGTAGAGACCCAGAGATATGAGAGAGATAGAGGCCAAGCTGTTGGGATATGAACTTGTCTGGTTCCTCAGTCGATGGCATGTGTTGCAACAACGACTGAATAAAATAAAGTAAATCATAACATATTGTAATTAAACGTTATAATATATGTTATATAAAGAACTTCATTGCCATACATTGGTAACATGCAGAAGTAAGTAAGCGTGGTTATTAACTAAATCATTAGATAACGTATTATTTAAGCTATCTAATTCATTAGAATGATGGAGTTCGAAGCCAAAGGCTCCAGGTTTGAATCTCAGAGTTATTATAGTGAGCAAACTTGAATGATGTGTCTAATCTGATATTAAAAGATTGAACATCATTTAAGTTAATGAAAAAATTCCTTCATGATGTACGATGCATATATTATGCATCCTGAATCGATTTCTAGAGGTATGCATGTGCTGAACTGGATTATACAGTATATGGTAAGCACTATCTCAATATATAAAACAACATGTTAGTATTATTCAAAACTTGTATACTTTATATAAACCTACTACGTTTACATCAATTGATATAAATAAGAAGCAAATATTAATTACTATTATATTCAACAACATTTTCGGAATTAATAAATGTTTTAATTGCATTTACTTGTTTAGCACGCTTCACTGCTAATGCTGGCACTTTCCATTGCCTTAAATATCCATGGTTTGATCCATCCACTTCATTTCTAAATAATATTATTAATCATATTACAGTAGAACTTAATGATAACAATCTACAACCTCATTATCTATCTTAAATTTTGTCATTATAGATCATTTCTTTATTAAACTGAACAACTAACAAAAATAATTATTTGAATAATGTGTAATTTAATCAATTGTCAGATAACTGAAAACTATTAACTTAAATTTTTCTATCAACTTACAGATTAATCATCATAATTCCAAAACTTCCCAAGTACACTTCACTCAATTCTCCTGCAAACTGCTTCACTGCCCCCTCGCTAAGTTTATCATAGAATAAATAAACTGAATCCAGATCATTATCAGCGTATGGATTATACTCTCCATCTCTTCCCACAAAATGCTGTATTTTAACATGAAACTCAGTTATAAGTTTTACAGTTAATCATTGATTATAATATAATTTTTACGTACAATTGTATGAAATTGAACTCATTTTACTTACACTTTAAATTCTATGCAACAGGCAGATAACAACAAAATTCTAAAGAATCATATGCTAGAAAATATCTTTATGCATTTATTTATGGTCAAATGTCTTATCTAAAAGAGCATTGTAAGCATAACTAATCTGTACTTTCACGCGACATTGAATTACAGTTTTCTACTCTATAAACTCTACTCTATATCAGATTCAAAGTTGATATCATTATTGTAAGCTGCATGAACAGAATACTTGTTTAAGTTGTCCATTATATATATGCTATCTTTGAATCTAAAGAGTATATACTAATACCATCAATTGTTGAATCTGCATGGATAATTATTTTACATTAATTTTTAAAAAAATCCCACTAGTAATTTATTCTATAAACTATTGCAAATATTTAAAAAATATCTAATAATTGCATCAAGCTTATAATAACATATAATAACATCATCGTAATTTAATTTGATGCAAGCTGAAACGAATTTGAATTTTATTACTGTTACTGAAACTAAAACAGTATTCATCAATGCATTATAAATAAAACTGCAAAAAGGCAGAATATTGCAAAAACATATTATGAACTTACAACGGGTGCAAGTTGTAACAAGTGAAAGAAATTAGCTAAAGCCGTTCTAGTCATCTGACCTCTGAACTTAAATGCATGACAAGGCTGATCTATAGACACGACAGACTTACATCGTAGTAACCATATCGCACTCTTTTCATAACTCAAATAACCCCTAAAGAATAAAAACAAGTATTATAAAGTGAAATTTTATTTACTTAAAGCGATAATTTATTGAGTGAAAATAAAATGATTGTATTTAATAATTTATGCATCAATTTAAGAATACAAGTAAGAATTTTATTACTGTTACTGAAACTAAAACAGTATTCATCAATGCATTATAAATAAAACTGCAAAAAGGCAGAATATTGCAAAAAACATATTATGAACTTACAAAGGCTGCAAGTTGTAACAAGTCTCAAGCCTGCCTCCCTCTAAGATGGGGCGGGATTGGAGTCCGCAGTGCGCAACAGCTGGCACTGTCTGCCTTTTTGGCATCCGCTGC
>JAQIXG010000966.1:0-25644 GCA_034700105.1 Oconnorella tubifera | reverse complement strand
CGATAAAGGCTGTGTGGGAAGTAACCCATTTGAAAAATCCGGGCCGATAAAGGCTGTGTGGGAAGTAATGCATTAAAGATACTGTAATATTGCGTTTGATATCTAGTATTAAAAGTGTTAGCAATCTAAAAGCACACGTTAAAATGCAGGGTATATAAGATACAAAATAATATAAGATACAATATCAAGGTTAATAAATTAACACCATACAAGCGTTTAATTATGAAGAATATATTTATTATAAACTAAATAAATGAGCATAAATCGATGAAAAGATTTAAACGTACATATATGACAGACAGCTCCGGCATAGCCAGTTTGTAAACAGTCGCAACTGAAAGTTTCATATTCCTGCGAACATAACCCTCCGTGTTCACAAGGATTTGGATCACATCTAAACAATAAAATAAATTAAATTGAAAATTTAATTAAAATTGATTTAATGATAAATCTTACAACGAAAGAATCATATTTGACAGTATTAAAATACTGCTCAAAATTATTATTTTCTGACAGATCAGTTCATAATATTAATATCATCTTTAATCTTATTGCAATTATCAACGCAATAAATATTTCTCATAATATTCATTGTCTTAATGTGCCAAACAAACAAATATAATTTTAATTCTGCATAATCTACTCTACTTTAATATAAAAAATTAAAAAGAATGTTCTACCTATCTTGCAAATTACAAGTTCCATTTAGTACCCCCCCTGTGTTGGCCCCCAGTGGTATCACTTGAATGAGGTCACCCTGTATGATAATGTTTCGCATGCAGCCTATGAAGCCTGTCTCTCCATTTGAATCATCCCCTCCTGGAAAATAATATTTACACAATGTATCAACAAAGTGTTAAACGATACAAATACACCGAATACTTATACAGATAAAAATGCTACAAATACATGTACCATGTACCGATATAAATCCTAAATCCTATATCCTAAATGATTGTGCAGTCATTACCCAACAAATCAATCAAGTTACTTCGTTTAATAAATAAATTATAATCCTAAAACTAAGAAATAACAATCTGGGTAGATTTGTCAGGGTTGTTAATTACTACAAAATCTCTTAACACACTAGTCACACTACATCTAACAAAATATTTTCGTTTTTTTAAATATTAATCCATTTAGATTGTTATAAATCTACTTTAATTAATATTCTTTATTTGCAAATAGCCGTGCTTTGACAATGATTACTTTAAACTCAGTATTTTATGATTAAAACAACAACAATAATAAACAAAGAGAAACTCTGATATTATTTCCACGGACATTATACCTCCAATTAAATAATCCGTAGAGGTCGTAAAAGTAAGTTTGCGAATTGAATAGTCATAACGTCCGTCGACGGAAATATTGACCCTGCCTATACCCCCTGAGTTACTGGCGGCTACATCTATATAAACTGTATGCCACAAACCATCCGTGAAATAATCAGCTTCAGATAATACATCACCTGTATTTGAGGCAAAAATTATTATATAAATTATATAATTAATATAAATAATAATATCTACTTTTTTAAAATAATCTTTTATGGACAGTTTTAAACAATATTTACATTAAACTTAAATCAATTGACAGAATGAAATTGATTCACAACATGTACAATTATTGAAAACAAAAATATGATCAAAATAACAAGTGTGCCTGATGCAAGAGCATCTGATTGTTTAAATGTTAATTGTAAGCTAGAAGATATTACAATGTTATCAAGCTAGGTATACAACTATTAAGTATTAATACTAATATTTGATGCATACCATTAGAGATAGTATTAGAGACAGGTGGTTCTGCAGCAGTATCAATACTGTATTGAATGTATCCATCCAAATTGATTTTAACCTAAAATGGAAAAAAGTTAAATAAATAGACAGAAGGATGATAGAGAAATGTTTGTATGAAAGAACATTATCAATCTCTTAATATTCAATAAGATCTTAACTTGCATAGTTCACAAAAGTGCCACAGCATTCAAAATATTATAAACGCAAAGTTATTTGATATATTCCATTAATGCAATCGAATTTACAAATATTATCATCAACAAATCCTATTAAAAAACTGAAAATAAAGCAACCATAAACTATTTCTTACCGATACAAATCCAGGATCAGGATTAAGCCGAAGTTTAAACAGAAGTCCGTCTCTGTTGTAGGAACGGAAGTCAAAGCTAACCCTAACTCTCGAGTCTGTGTCCTTTGTTATTGTTAAATAGGCAGCGACTGATGGAAAAGTGAATGGAATTATGGAACCCAACTGAAATGAAACAAATTATAGATAATAATCACTCTACTTTACAAATTAATAGAACAATATAATCTTAACTGTATTTATAAAAATTAATAATAAAAAGCAGACAATCAGTACTTGATAAAAATGTGCAATGATTAGACAATAAAGATACAGAAAAATACAGTATAAACAATAACATTAATAAAAACTGAAATTTATTATATAAAACTGTTTCAGTGATTAAGATATTGTATGACACATGAAAAATCATCGAACAAAAGCGATGAATGTAAATAAATTGGATAATAAAGGAAGGATCTTCAAACTTAAAAGGGAAGATGGTAAAGAGTTGGAAATTCACTTACAGGACAACTGCCGAATGATACTCCGGAACTGTATGAAAATCTCGGTTGATTCATTCTTGCGTCTTTGATGATGTTCATGTAATTAAACCAAACATTTTCCATACAGCCGGTAAAGTTTGATCTCGTGATGAGACGTTTGCCTGGTTGAAGGAAGTTATCTATGCCACCCAAGTAAATCTAAGAAAAATTAATAGAAAAATTTAGAATAAAAAAATTCTGATGATAAACTATAAGAATTGTAAAGATACTAGATATGTTAGAAGAAGTTTGGATGAAATATTCTAGAATAGATTATCGTTAAAGTTGTAGATGTGGAATTAACAATATTGTTAAAGAGTGCAGCAAGTTGTAAATTATTTGAGTTAAAGTTAAACCTCTTAACAATTAGTTCAAAGTATTTAATATTAATAAAAAAATATCCGGTATTTACTGATTTTGCCAGTAAGATAGGATTGATTAAGTTTTAAAGAAATAATTAATACATTTGCTAGATTGACAGATTCATTTTAATAACTGACATTTTAAACAATGCATATAAATTTATTTATTAAAAAATCAGAAATCCTAATACATCATAACAATATTAAATTTAAATAATTTTTCAATACAGTAAAAGTGAGTTTTTAAATTTGCATTTTCATTATAACGGGGTCTAGCTACTGTATAATACTACATATTAGAATATTCTAATGTAGGAAAAATATATACTTTTCTGTCAAGATCAAGTTGTATGAAATCACCAAGCGTATAGTTAGCTAATGTAAGTCGATCAACGTTAAATTGAAGTTTTCGATCCGTTCTGTTGATCTCCACATCGTGCCATTGATTATCATCAAGTAAACTTCCCACTCTCATTGTGGTGTCTCCACTTACATTCGCAGTTGAGCCTGAGAGCATGGGGATAAATTACGAACAAGTTTAGAGACAAATAAAATTAAGAATTATTGAAGACAAAGATTTAGAGTATTTAGCAAAATGAGATGATTAAATATTCAGAAACAAGACATACGAATGACCGGTCAAGTTTATTGAAATTTAAAATTACTATTTATAAAATTATCACGTTTTTGAGCAGGTTTACAATTTATATAACACAATTGAAAACTTATATACTACATAAGTTTTAATGCACAAAAATTGCACATTAAAACTACATATAAGTGACTCACAGAAAAATCTATAAATTTTATACCCAAGTCGATGTTAAGATGAAGCCTTCCTCTAAGCAATTCCAAAATAATATAATCCCCCTGATTACCATCAGCATAGAACAAGAGTCCGTCTGAGGAACTTGTTCTAAATCTTAGTTTTAATGAATCATTACGGGATTGAACGTACTGCATATCACCGCTTAAATCGTAAACAATGCTACTCTGCCCATCAAAATAAACGCTTTCTGAATCTGTAAAAACAATATCATAATATTTAAATAAATGTATCTTTATAATTTATAAACATGAATTCGTTTATTACTAAACATTTCAGATAACCTAAATTAAAGAGTTTTGATTTTTAATGATAACTTATCATTGAAAATCAAAACTCGTAATTAAAAAACAAAACGGAATATTCGAAAGCAGAGATATTTTACTATTTTTTAAATCTTACCAAATCTGCAGCCGTAAAGCTCAGCTCGTAGAGAAATGAATCTGTTCCAACGTTGTGGATTGATTCGAATATAACGAGCGATGAGTGGATACAATAGAATATTTTTTACCACTGTATTGTCATCAGTGTTTGCTTCAAACATCTACGCAATTACAGAGAAAATCTAAATCTACTTTCAACTTGATTTCAAAGCAATTAGATGGCATAAAATAATAATGATTTCATAATTAAAAGGACTCAATTTAGACCAATGACTATTCATTTTAGACTAACAAGTATTCAGTGTAGACTAATAAACAGCCTACTCACTTTAAATAAGTATTTAATTTAAATTAATAAACAGGCTTAACTGAATATTTTAAAACTGAATACTTTAACTTAGTATTCAGTTTTGATTAATAAACATTTACTGTCCATCACTCACCATAGGTGTCCCATAAGCATTAGAATACATTATCCACGTTTGATTATCTGACGAATACTGCAGATAATATTCGAGTACAAATTCCTTGCTCCCTCTCCTTCCCTGGGTGGCTACTGCTGTCACCACCTGCCTGTACCCCATGTCAACTCCCAGATACTGATTTGTATCCGTGATACCAGCTGTCCAAGCGCCACCACCTATACACAAATAAATTTTTTTCTTTTATAGATCATTGAATATGTGCAAAATCATGAGTATTTAATGGGGTTTATGAACGCTAGAAGAGTCTAGCGTTCAGTCATCATTTCGTTTCAGAACATAAAAATAGCAACAGTAAAATCATATTTGACTTTGACTTGTGATAATTAAATATGTAGATGGAGTTGAAACGCATGTAATTGGAGCAAAATTGAGACAAAAATGTGAAAAAAGTCAGTAATAATCTAAAAATAAAATAAAAAAGGTCATCACTTAAAGTTTTGAACAAATCACCCATCCCCCCCATTGGTTAATTCTTGGCTATTCAAACTAAAACTATTATTTAATCTTTAACTCTAGTATTCAAGCTAAAATTCTGCGCTTCGTATTACATCTCCTTCTTACCCCTCCATCCCCTCAGTCTTGCATACTGGGGTCCCCTCATTTGATTAGTAACAGAAGTTGACCAAAGGTTCACATCTGGGATGTAGTTCTTCTCCAAGCCAACTGGGACTGGATACTGACAAGCATCTGTCATCACTATCTGGTTGTCCATCGTGTTCTCCATCATCACAACAGGGATCTCTAAAAAAAGGTGACACAGAATATGATGAGTTTGCTACATATGAATTCATTATAAATATATAGTCAAAATTGAAAGACGATTCCTAATCCTAAACATTAATTAGACTCTAACAATATAGACCTACCCATAAACTCTAATTAGAACCTAAATCTTAATCACACCTCAACACTAATAAATCCTAAAATTTAATGTCTGCCTCATTTTTCTTGATTGAGTATTTGATGCCGAACTGTGTACACTGTTGATACCAATTCAGTTCTAATTTATAAGCAATAAAATTGAGATATCAAAATAAAAATGTAAAATAAGTTCTTATGAATTAATGCATTCAAATTAATCACTATTAAATTATAAGATTTAAAGAAATCGTTTGAAGTTGAAGTTAAGAAATCGTTTATAATGGATGTGGATTAAATTCGAGATGGATTAAATATATGAAACATTTTAAAAATTCAATTCGGCTTTTGTAAATTATTACTAAAGCTAATTCTGGAACACATAATAGTTATTTTTTAATATTGTTATTTTTTCCTAACAAAATATTTGGAGAGGGGTATCCTTCAGCCCTTAATTCCTATAAATCCCCATCTACACATTTCGTCGCAAATTTATTAATTACTAGCAATGAATAACTAAAAGGGTTAGAATTTATTCAATTTTCAACACTTAGAGAATTTTATTTTCAAATGTATTTTTTCTTAATTAGAACTATTAATAAATAAATAAACTAATATCTTACGTGATGATGCGTGATGAATTAACGTTAATAAAGTACATGTTAGAAAAGTGTGATGTTTTATAAAATAAGAAAGCTTCATTGTAACATTTACATTAGAATTATACGAGAAAAAATACACAGAAAAACTAATACAGGTAATCTGGGTCAATGCGAACTTATCACTTACAGGTAATCTAGGTCAACTCAGGTAGCGGCTGAGTATCATTGAAAGTACAGACAGTACGTACCGCAGTACCGTTAAGATTATATTGTTATCTGAACGCATAATAGTTCAGTAATTAAGAATGCAATAGGGCTAATAGAGTGAAAGTAAATTTCACAATTATATAATTAAAATTAAAATATATAATGATCAACAAAAAAAGATATAATGAACAAAATAGCGATTAGAAAAATTAAAAATCAAAGATGAAGCTTATTTTTAATAAGAGTCTGTAACTTTTACAGGGTTTTGGCCGTTACGATCAAAACCGTAACAAATCTCACAAAGCTACATGACATAATGAGATAGTCTTGTTTTTATAACATATCATCTGAAAACAAACTCAAACACCGGATTGAGAGAAGATAAAAACTTTAATTAAATTATTTATTCTCGACTGACGAAGATATTCAACGATTGAATATCTTCCAGTGGTCAAAAAACCAACAGCTGCTTTTTGGAATGGTGTTTCCAGTTCATTTTATGAAGTTTTTACGGTTTTATGGTCAATAAAATTTACTTGGAAAGCTTACAAATAAAGATATCGGTGGAGTTCAATCGCTTAAAACAGTAGGACTAAATCCTTAGTTAATATCCAATTCCTTAATATCCCTGGTTGTAGGTAAAATGTCTTGGAAAACGGGTAATTACTTGGCAATAGAAAATATTCCAGAATCAATATAAGCAAACACGAGAGGGAAATGAATGATCTGTGGTCTTCGTCTGTTGATTTTATCAACCGGAAGCAGTTGAAAATGAGGCGACACGATGTCAGGATTATATTCAATTTCCTTGCAAGATTTTATTAATTGTTTGATTATTTTATATTAATTTTGTTATTTAAATATTTGTGTTCTTTTAAATGAACATTATTAGATCATAAGATTATTATGTTTGATGTTATAATATAGATGAAGAAAGAAATCATATAGTCTTAAAACATGAAGAACAAATAAAGTAAAACAAAGCACAGATTCTGTTTCTTAAATTTACTTGTAAACGCAGTAAATTTAAGATTAGGGTTAAGGTTAGAGTTAGTTAGGACTATGGTTATTAATTAAATTGACAAGGTGGTTTTGTCAGGTTAATGTATTCGGGGTTGTTTTATCATTTGTTTGGTCTTTGAGGTTTTTTAAACCATAATAAGTAATTAATGTGGGGGGGATATCTGAATCATTGAATGAACGTTTTGTATTATAATTATATCCGTGCTTTGTTTACAGGAGGTTTCAGCATTCTTCCTGCTTAGATTTTTCATCCTTATTTTAAAGATTTACAAGCCTATATTGTGTATATATCTGAGCACAATTCGTGGTATACAATTTGCCATTGAATGTAATTAGTTCTCGAGATTTATTGCAATAAAGAATTTTTGCGAAGCAAGTAAATAAAGCAATTTATTTATGCGACAATTGATTCAGCTGAATACATCGCTTGACTCGATAACTCGGAAAATGAAAGCACAATGATAGGCTTAACATCATCGCGTAGTTTTTATTGAGTTTTTTGTTCGATGTTTGATAAAAAAATTAGATTCATTTAATAAAAAAATGCAAAATTCATGTTTAAAAAGTGTAAACTTCAAGAAACAGTTCCCAACCTTTTTGATGCTGTGACCCGTTGATAACACTTGCAAAGTTTGTGGCGACCTCAACACAACAATTTGTTATTTTTTTGGTCTATATTTTTAAACTTCAATTTGCAAAGAAATAAAATGCTTAGCATTACATTTTAAGTGTGCATTGTGCAATGTACATTGCATGTAGGCCTACATTGCACGTTATTTCCTAAAAAAATTCTCGGAAGGTCTCAGGCGACCCCTGGCAAATTGTCAGGCGACCCCAGTTGGGGTCGCGACCCACAGGTTGGGTAACGCTTGAGACTGTACATTGTGTGTGACTACAATCTTAGCCTATCCTATTCAGGCCTAACATATGGCTACATCACATGAAGTTTACATTTCGATAGAATCAAGAAAACTATAGAATGTACAGGAAATACTATATGTTTGTATGATTCATTAACAATCACGTTTACGATACTCTACCGTAACGACGTAGCAAGTTAACCACGCGTAACGCAGAGATACGAAGGGAAAATGTATTAATTCCCCAGTGAGCGATAATCGAGTAAATGGAACATTGAATTTACTCGAGCAGACCACTCGGTCATTCCGAAAAGTCTAATCTAACCTGCTGACAAAATTGGTCATATTATATTTAGCCTATATTTAGAAGAGAATTATTATGGTGAAACGGAAAAGAAATGCTGAGATTTTAGCAGCGGATGAGAATATTGCTGCAGGGATGGTAGCATAAAATCAGATATTATCATATAACTACGATTTAATTAAGATTAATAGAAAATTACTGCGTATTCATCACTATATGTTTGCTAAAATCTAGGCCTATGTGCATTGTTAAAAATTGACAATTTGTAAATGGTTGTTCAGGTTAAAGCCTTCTAGTGATTTAGGTTACATTAAAATAGAAATTAAGCTCTTAAACTTTATTTAGTGGAGAATAATATGATATTCTTATGATGGATAAATCTTATTATAAGTTAATATATAGACAGTTTCATATATTAAATTTGGATCAATGCACTGCGATTACATTACTTGACAAGTGAAATTAAACTTTTGTGACTAAAATCACATTAAAAGTTATCTAAATCACATTAGTCTTTTGCTATCGCAAGAATCTTTGAACCATCGCATCTGTTATTAAAATTTAATTACAATAATAACGGTAGAAAATGTATATATTGTAAACTTAAGACTAAGCCCTAAAGGTTAATTGGCTTTTGCAAAAGATCTTAATTGCATCGATTTTAATGCTTATTATTATAATATTATTATTATTTCATCATTGTCAAATAGAATATTATAATTTTATGAACACGTTTTATTTCAATCAGTCACTAGCAAATGATATTTAATATGCTGAAGTTAATTAGGAAATATGTATTATTATGTAGTGCAATATGAATAATCTAGTTAATAAGTAATATAATATAATAATCTGATAATACAAGTAATGTATATAACCGCATGACTTCGGCATATATTATAGTTTACATTATTAAATTAACATTATTAAAACTGAACGCTTTAATTAATAATAAAAATAATAATGAAACTATATTTCTTGTTAATAATTTATTTCGTATCTAAATGCTCAGAAAAGTATGAACATGATGATGGAAGGCAACAGTAACTGATATAAATTCGCGTGTCATTGATAGAAGCTGGAGCAAGTCGATAACATTTAAAATCTCTCGGATTTGCTGACAGATCCAGATTCGCTTCTAACTTAGAAGCATTCAGTAGATTAGATCCAGTAGACCTTCAGCAAAATATAATCTCAGGCAACGTAGTAATTGCATTCTGATCGTAGCGTGACGTTAACGTTTATACGTTTACGTTAAAGTTATTTGACGTAACCGCTTTGGAGGTTAACGTAACGTTTATACGTTAAATTTATTTGAGGTAACCGCTTTGGGAGGGGGTGGGGTACGTTAAAATCTCTGAATAAATGAATTTTTTAGTCAGAGAAGTTAGATGAGTGAGAAGGGATGAATTTAAGCTTAAAAGAAGCGAATTATAGATTTACTATTTTTAGTTTAGATTTTATAGTTGTAAAATATAGATTTTTAACACTGTTAATTTCTGAAATGCATATTTTATTGACATAAAATGCAAAATATATAATGCAGTATATTATAGAAATATATTGCATACTCTGTATACTACATAAATCGTCATGTCATGTTATAATGAACATAAAAACGCTGTATTCTGTGAAACTATATCGACAAATCTGAATTCAATTAAACAAATTTTTGCTTCTTGGTATTATAACAGATAACAGTTTGGCTTACCAATACATGAAAGTCTTAAACAGACTAAAGATTATTGCGAATATTTGACATAGAATCAATCTCAGTCAGTTCTTTTTTATCATCGTAGAATTATTCATCAATACATTCGGGTTAAACTTCTACCATCGACGATGAAACGATATAGCAATTAATCAACGAACGCTGCCGCCGCAACAGCGACCGGTCGCGTCTGGAATAACAAGGCCGCGTATTCGGCAGCGACACAATTACCGCAAGCGGCTATGAAATATCTGACGTTCACTTTTGCATTTACGCGACGCAGTCTTGCAGCGTTGTTATTGAGAATGGGACGAACAGGGCCAGCTATATATTCTAGTCGATATAATACAGTGAAATGTGATTTATTAAGAAAATAAATTATAATTTTATTGTAATCATAGCTATCTGTAAGTTATTGCAATAAGTTTATACGGGTTGCTTCCGTTTATATTGTTGAAAAAAAGGGAGCATTGCATGCATTACATTGTAAGATTCAATTTGTAAGTTCTTAGTATTCACTGTAATATAAAATTTAATATAAGGTTATCGAGCTTAGAGGATGACAAAGGAGAATTAATTACTTAAATTACATAAATTAAATAATATAAATACAATTAAATGACGGTTATATAAATGCAAATATCTCATTGAATTAAATACTCATTCAAATGAATTTTTTAAGCTGTAAAATTCCAATGAATTTGATTTTAATAAAAGTAAATGACTAAATTAATAAAGAATTGAAATTATCTGCATAAATTGATTCATTAATTATGCAAACAATCAACATTTACATGCTACAGTAAAACAATTCATTTTATTATTAAGAGGCTATAAGAAATTTTTAACTTCTCGAATAAATTCTTCCACAACTGTATTTTACAAACATCGCATTTGTTCATCTGGAAAAAATGCTGATCATCACTTTTTAGCTACTACACAGCCAAACTGTGGGATGTTTTCACTGTATCAGGAACATTGATCATTCTCGTGATACACGTGAACTCCAGCTGCAGAGACTACTGCTTGCATGATGAATGAGATTGATGAATGCATTGAAATGATAGATACGTTCACGCTTATCTCTTCGACGCAAGCTGATTTTTGCTTTTATAGAATTATTCACTGTTCGAAATCATTTTAGCGAATTGCTCTTTTGTTTAATGTAGTGGTTATATTCGTAATATTCGCTCGACTGTTTTGCTTAAGATCGACAGTTCTTGCAGAAAGGAATATGTTAAAAAACGGGTGATATGTACTTTGATTAATTAAATATTTATTTAATTCGTCGTGAACCAATACGAATTGTAAGCTATAGTTGAATTTACAGTGTATACATTAATTTAATAGAGTAAGTTTTTTTGCGATTAGCTAGTTTATTTGTTGTAACAGATAATCTGTCTAGTCTTTGTGGAACTTTTAATTTACTTAATTTGGCTTAATTAGATAATATTCAAACAAACGTGATATATCGCCGAAGAATAACATTATTTGAAATACTTGTTAAAACATATTCTACAAGATATTTCCAAACACGACTATGGATTATTTAGCGTATACATGAACAATTGTAATAGCCTTACTATAGGCCTACAAGTAGTCATATGCTCACTTAATTTTACTAATTAAAAAACAAAACGTTGACACTTAAATCACTTATTAAATTAACAGGTTACAACAATAAATTTGGAAACGTAAGTTTCTACCTACTTTATTACATTTTGAATTCATAGTAGTAATAATACATATTTAATGAATTTAAATTTTAAGATAAAGTTTAAGATCATTATTAATTCATATTAATTATAGGGCCTACTTTTCCTATACTTTTAATATTTTCATTTATTAATTTACAGGTTAGTAAATTACGAAATTAGACAGCTTAATTATAATTAACTTGCTAATGTATAAACACTCTTTATTGGTTTACAGAGAATGTTGACTTTCTGTTAAATTAGAATCTGTCAAACAATTCAACAGATTGATTCACTTCTGGTTAATCTACAAGCATTTCTTTAGTATCTTGATGACTTTCTGGACACCGGAAGTTGTCATAAGGGAATACTTGAGACAATACTTGAGAAGAGTTTGACTAATTTGATGAAGTATGAAATTTGAGAGATATTGTCTATAATAAGGGATAACTTGTAGTTTTAATTATGTTAACTAAGCTATTTATTAATTGATAGTATTTTCTCATAGAAACACATCCTGTTGTTTATGTTGTCGTTAAAAATGTAAATACAAAATCTGAAATTTTAAATTGAATGTTGATTTAGTTGTATGAACCATCAACGAATTGCAACAATGATGAATTATGATAATAAATAATCATTTAGCAAATCAATATCATTTTCTTATATTAATTAATTATAGTAGATATTGTTTGTATTTCAGATTACAATATCTTTTCATAGAAGTTTTAAATCAAAAAATTTGAATGGTCTTTATAATCTACCACCCCGCTCAATTTAACCGTGTGATTAAAATTAAAGTTAAATTCTACTACAGATGATATATCATAGTATTATAACTTGATAACCTTCGGTGAACTATGTTACAAAGGAAAGTGGTTGTTCTAGTAACGTCATGCTTCTTGACATTAATTCAACTATAGCCACAAAATTATCATCATCCGTTCGTTATCAAACAGTATACTTTCTTGAACCACTTCCGTTGTGGTCTCGCGCTAAAAAGAGCTGGCAGTGGATCTGGGCTTTGCATACTTTTGGTTTTGGTGGGATCAACCTTATTGCAGTCCTTATAGCCTTTGGATTAGCTTTAAACTTAAACAGAAGGATAAAAACTCAGCCATTAATTGGAGCAGCGCTTTTTATCATCTCAACCATGTGTACTTTTAAAGGGCTTCTCTTGTTTATAGATCCGTATAATTCAAAACTTCTTACGCCAGTCTGTTTGATTCAACTATTCAACGGGCTTACTTTTCCTTGCATAATCACAACAAATACAGTGCTTGAAAGATTACTGGCCAGACTTATGCGAATAAAATATTCACCACAATGTTCTAACACTTGGCGTGCAGTTATCGTTGCAATTCTAATCTACTTCATCATTGTAATCTGTATGTACCTCTTTATATCATTCCGCTCTCAGTTTAAACACTGGTTAATACTACCTCAGATGATTTTTATCACATGGGGCTTCGCTATATCTTTTCTAGTCGTTTATAAATGTTACCTTCTCTCACGCTATTGCAGTCGCTCGAGACTCGCCCTTCAACAGATCATCACCTACTCAAAGTTGAAGCGACAACTCAAACGAACATCTCGTGACTTCAGTTCTGAAGAGACTGAACGAAGCAAAAACCTTATCCATTTCCGAATATCTAAGACTCGCCTAGATATCGAGGATAAGACAGATTTACAATATAGCGAGAATGACCAATCCAGTGATTCGATGTCAGATCCCAGGCATAACGCCAAAGGAAACTCTCGCTGTCATCATAAAAACAGTCGTTCTCTAGTCACAAGATTTCTCCAACACTATGCAAATAAAAACACGCGTCACGATGACTCGATAAAGGACTCTTTGTATGACCGTCATCGTCCTATTGTGTTCGCTAATGGTCGCTATTGTCCTGGTGCGAACTATTCAGATTATGACGATTGTTATCCAACTGACGTTTCACCTCTTGCGGAAGTTGACTCTAGTTGTTTACAGTCAAACCCAGGCTCAGATCTCGTGGATGCCTCGTTAGATCACGCGATAAAATTCAACCAATCAAGACAACACGGTGACTCACTCACGGCCAATGACTGCAGCGAAGAAGATTATGCAAATTATGCAAATATTCCATCGCGCGTTGATAGGCCTAGTGGTTTAAATAAACATTCGGTGATAGGTAGGTTCAGATGTAAACATAGGCGCAGAGCTGTAAGTAAAGATCACTCGATACATATTAATGAGGCCTTTGATATGGATTCAGATGTACAATCGGATAACATCCATTCACCAAATCAATATAATAACATAGTCACGCAAGATATTCAAAATCAAGATTTAGGAGATTCTATTTCTACCGAGTATAGCCAAACGGATATGATCCACTCTCAAATTACCAATGTGTCAATACATATAGAAAATTGTGAAAATAAAGGTAATTGTTCTAGGCCTAATGGATATTTCTCGAATGATAACTCAAGCAAAGACGGCGGATATCTTGCCGATACCGAACTAGGTTCTCCGTTTCGTTTATTAGAGAATAGGTCAAATAAAGTAACGAGCAATATCCAATCGATTTCACACGCATTTAATGGATGTATAACTCCTAACTCAGCCTCGGGTAGTCCAGAACACGTTCTCTTTACGCTACCAACGCGAGATAATTGCCTGGGACTGCATCGGATACTGCAGGGATGCGAGATGTACCGAGCACTCTGGGCTACTTACATTAATGTGATGGGATCTTTTGTTATCTGCATTATTCAGATTTATGCCGTGTTTGGTGTCTTTGGCGTTTTATCAAATGAGAAGTTCGCCTCGCTCTGGCCTTGGCTGGCTTTTCAGACTTTGCAAAGGTAAAGATTAAAGATTATAACCAATTTTTATTTTCATATAATATTTTATGTAAGAGTCTTATTTATACAAATAAGACAAACATTTATTTCATGTTATGTTGATGGAAATATTTTTCAAGAATAAACTGTGATGGGAAATCTAATATTCTCTGGCAATTCTTTGAATACATAATGTGCTGTTGATCAGATATAAAAAGAGCTCGATCAAATTTGTATTCAGTCAAACGTCATGCTCATGAGAATAGAATAAATCCACAATGTATTTATCGTGACCAAAATGTATCCTGACCAAAATCATGATAAGTATGATATTAGTAATCATCTTACTGAAAAGTTATGAATCGCTTGAGAGGAAGTGCTCACATAGGCGAATGATGCGAATCGGAATTTGGGATAATATTTCAGATTATAATATTTCAGGCAATATTAAGCGAATAATCTGTATGAAACATTTTTTGCTGATACTACATTTTGCATTTAATCCTAGCCACAATGGCGGCAATATGATTGATATCACCCATTGCTGTTTTCCGTGCAATGACCATTTTTTAATTAATTAAACCGTTCATCATTATTCTTTTTTAATATTAATATTCATACGATTCACTTCCTCTGAAAGACTCCATATAAAAATATAAACCCTTTTTGGCGTCATATTTTTCCGGTGTTATATTCGACCCCTCCATACACTCTTTCAGGCAACTGTATATTATATTTTAATGTGATATTTTGGAATTTATAAATATTAATCTAAAATTAGATTCTGGGTTAATTAGCTGTTACACGGTATACTTACAAAAGTGCCTGTAATGACTTGATCAGTAAATTTTTGACCTGAAGTCATTTGGCAACTAGTATAGAGAGTGAAAGAGTCAATATTGCGCCCACGGCGCTCATCAATGCTTCGCTTGTCAGTGATTCTACTATACTTAACGAGGACCAAGATCCTATTGCGGAAGAAAACGGTCGGTTAAAGATAGTGAAAGAAGTAGAAAAAAGAGTCTAAAGAAGAGTAAACTAATGTTTGTTGACTGACGTGAAGAGGAATGAAGATCGATCGTTTTTAGTGGACCGATAGATCTGATAGACTGGACCTTTTTAGGGATAGACAGACATAGAGACAGAGACAAAGACAGAGAGACAGACAAGCCAGACAGTTAGAGAAGAGAGAAGGACGAGAGAGAGAGAGAGAGAGAGAGAGATAAAGAGAGAGAGAGAGATGATAATAATAGAGCAAATACTGAACAAGATTATTTTAAGAAGACAGATGACCGAGCAAAACAAAGCTAATCTGACAAGTGGACTGATGATGACAGATCGATGATGTTTTACAAAGAAATCAAAAAATCGCTTGCTGGCAATTTAGCAGTCAAAATCAGCCAAGATTAATAATTGTTGCAAGTTATTAGCCGGTTAAACAGAGTAACTCAAATTTGTTATAAAATTTAAAATTCGTTACAAAATTTTAGATTGAAGGAGATTCGAATATAAAAATTCTCTGAACTAATTATCTTAATGCCGTTTGTAAACTACAGACATTTTTGTAACTACCGACATTGGTCTACTTTACTCTTTGGATTAGGGTTAAGAGGATCAGCGAATTTCATAAGGCTTTCTTCCAAACATTGTGGGGGGTAACTAATTAATTAACACTTAGTTAACATTTTTATCGCTACAAAAAAATCGTTTTTTCCTTATAATGGAAGGTGGGTGGGGGTGGGTTATACACTCCACAATCCCTTAATTATTTACCCCTTTCTTGCGCTTATGAGGATCAAGGGTTAGGTATTATATGTCATATTAAAAAAATGCTGCGTATAATATTCCAAATGTTTGTTGACCAAATGTCATAGTAGATCAGATGTCTGTAGACAAATTTTGTCAGAACCTCCACAAACGCGTAAATATTTATTTTATATAATAGGCCTGTACTACTTCTGAATGTTTTAGTCGTTGACCTAAAAATGTATTTCCTAAACATTCTTGGATAATTTACACTACATCTGGTGTCATACGCTTATTTTTACATTTTCATTGTTAATAGTTCGTGACAATTTCCCTGGAATTGATGTTAATCAAAAAATTTGGCTGGAAACAAAATTCGTGTAAATTATTCAAGAAGTGTTTCGTAGCAAAAATTACATGACTTGAATACACAAGATTCAAGTATGTGTATACTCAGCTATCACTGAATAGCAAGGCATTAATGTATGCTTTCCCATGACAACATTAAATGTGAAAGGGTTAAAACAAATGGATAAATTTTGCAACTGTTGATATTTGTAATTTATGGTCCAGTATGTCCACAGAAATAGCTGCTATAGAGAAGTTTGTTCTATGATGATTATAGGTAGTTAGCTTATTTATTTCCAAACCAATTACATGTAAGACAAATATAAATTATACTATCAATACAATAATAAATGCATAGTTTGAGAAGCTACTAGAAAGCAAAACAATTGCTAGCGAGCTAGCATGCTAAATACTTATACAATTTACATAGTAATGTTCAAAATACAGAACAAATTTATAATAAACATATAGCTCAACGCTACTGTTATCTAAAGCTACTGTAGTAGATTATTATTTGTTGTATTGTGTAACTCTTCGTCAATTAACATCAAGACTTATTATTAGTATTATTATTAGTATTGATCTTCTCTTCAAAAGCCTTGCAAGTTTTCAACGCAAGTTTGTCCTCCTTAATTACCCTATAATTGAACAGCGTGTTCGTTTAAGTCAAATTGAAAATCTATTTTCTTCGCTATAACATATACAGTAAGATATGCCGAAAATGTTTGTTGACGATTAATTGTTATGATTGATCATTTATCGATTAAAAGCACTATTAATTGATTTAGCTTTTAGTATATAATATTAGGTACGCATCTTTTTGGAATAGGTTAGTGTTTTGTTTGTCTTTACAGATTGTCTGAACTTGTCTTTGTCTTCTCTTTCTTATGGATTTGTTCTGTCGTCAGTCGATCAATGAGATCACGTGCTTCGTTACGTCATAGAAGACTTAAATTACGTCATCAACAACAATAGAACATTCCTTGTTGTGTGTTGATGAATCAATGAGTCAATAAATCAGTCAATTAGTCAATTTATTCGTCAATTAGTCAGTCAATTTGATTTAATAATTTCTCAGTCAGTCAGAAAATCAACGTATTAATCAATCAATCAATCAGTCGATTAATCAATCAATAAGTCGATCAATCATTATTTTGTACCATCTTTAAACGACTACAAGAACTTTATATTACAATCATCAAACTAGCTGATGACTTTATTTTTTGAATTTATGGATGTGAGAGGGGGGGGGGGGGGAGGAACCAGTTCCTAATGTAGCTTATAATCACATCACATTTTATATTTAATGGAAAAGTCAAATAAAAAATATTATAGGGGCCGACCAACTAGAGGCCCATCTGAATCCAACTCTCTTCAATATGTAAAATTATCATAATATCCAAAATATTTTTTTAATTCGTAGATAACTGTACAAAAAACTACTTAATGCAACGGAATAAAGCTTTTAGGCTTACGTTACATGTATAAGCCCGATATAAAAGCTAAGATTCAAATTTATTGAATATTTGAATACAATATACAATATTATCAATATACAGTACTCATTTTTAATATTTATAAATGTGAACAACAATACAATATACTAATTACAACATTCTGAGATGATTTACTCGCGACATAGCATTCCACGAATAAACATTTATACGCAATAATAAGCAATATACACATAATTAAAACAGGCACATAATTAATCATAAATAATTCTGGTTATCTTTCATATTAGTTATGTTGTAGTAAATATAACCATGAACTTATGAAGTCATATTCGTTAACTATATTCTCTCTTTGGAGTCCGTGTTTGTAGATTAATGTCACATCAGCCCGAGAAGGCTCTGTAGTGATATGTTATTTCAGCTGTGTTGAAAATCAAGTGAAGATTTCACTTTAAAACAATTCACTAAATTTAAATTTTGAGATAATAATGAAACTTTAATAAATAATAAATTCTTTAAAATACACAGTATTATTGGTTCCGCGACAATTGGTCCACAAACATTTCATCTAAAGACATTTGGTCTATTGATATTTGGTCTACCCTAACCCTAACTCTAAAACTAACCCTGATGTTTTCGTAGATCAAATGTCTGTAGACCAAATGTCTGTAGACGAATTGTCATAGACTAAAAGTCTGTAGACGAATTCTCTAGATACCAGTATTATGATAGTTAACAACAGAACAATTCTACATTCTGTGTAGTTAAAACATTAAAATAAATTATTAACAATATAAAAATAAGACTTGAAAATACAGTAAAATACAGATGTTTAGAGGTATGAGCCTGAATCATTACCTAAGTTTTTTATGTATCTAATCTGCCAGTTGCATAAATTGATCTAAACTTGCGACAATGGAAAGTACTGAAAATAAATCGATTACCTTGAGCAGAAGTGTATTTTCTATTAATATTTAAAATAAAATCTATTTAGTATTTTAAAATATAATGCAAATAAAAATTAAGGCTTTAAACGGAGCTAAATCAAATGCAATAAACGAAACAACGATGATAATTCATTTATTTACAAAAGAAAGTGTTGAAAATTAACTTTAAATATTCTGCTAAATTTTGAAACCCTGAATCGCTTTGTACTTGTCTGAGAGAAAAATAATAAATATGCAAAAAAGTAATTACAGTATAAAATCGCTTATTTTATATTTATAATTGGGTTTGTTCTGTTTTTTAAAAACGTTTTCAACAGATAAATAAATAGGTAAATAAAGTTAATGGACTATGCTTTTATTTTCTTAGCAGAACTTATAAAACATAATCTTTCTCTAATATTACAAAATATAACTATATTTAATTAATTATAATAAATAAGTAATATATATTTATTCAAATATAATAAAACAGTGGCGCAGCTAAGTATGTGGGGGGGGGTTAGGTTATTATAACCCAGAAATGTAGGTAAATTATTATTTTTGTGGTTTTAAATGTATAAATTCGTGTTACCCCCCCTCCCCCCAAACCCAGTGTAACGATTTTTAACAAAAAATAGTATATGGAGACAAAATTAAAAAAGAAGGAACCACCCCCCTTTATAAAATCCTGGCTACACTACTGTAATAAAATATTACTCTGTTTGCCATTGTTCAAATAATACCCTGAAAATATCACTCAAAAAGGTAAAAAAAATTAGCATCAAACTTCTACAAGCGACAAATATATTGTAAACTAGTTATATCAATTAAAACATTGCAATACACAAAGTAATTTCATATAGTAATACAGAGACAGGATCAAATTTCAAAATTTAATACACTACACATATTTGTATTTTTAATTTTTTTTAGATCAATTTAAACTATTATTTTAAAATTATTTAAAACTGATTAATTATCAACTGTAACAAACTGAACAATCATATATACATAAGATAATTAATTTAAACTACTTTGCCTAACGTCACATCAGCACAAAAGGCTAATTAGAGACATGTTAACTGTTTTTTCAGAAAGTAATGAGTAACACTCGACTTTTAACTAAGAACACTAAATAAATACTAATATGAATATATTTACTAATATTAATATAAATTAGTGGAATCTTGCTGAAAAATATATTAATTAAACTAAAATATTAAATATAATATCAAAATAAAAAAATCTTTATAAATATAATTAGTTATCGCTGAGTAATCATGTAGTTGAATCTTTAATGGCTTCCCATAACTAAAAAAAAAAAAATTAATAAAAGTAATTTTAGTCAAGAAGAGTTTGAGCAGTGGTTACAGTGTAGGACTCGGAACTACAGATCCCAGATTCGATTCCCAGAAGTTGTAAAGCTCTACACAATTTACTGTAACTTCTTTTTTGTAATTTGTTTTTAATTATTTTTATTTTTGATACTTACAATAATGATAAGTTTCAACATTTAAATATGATATTAAAGCTGCCGGCCGCAGCTGTAAATTAAAAAATATTGCTTAAAAAAACAATATTTAAAATGTTAGCTTAATTTATTGCTTACAAGAGTAAATTAAATATTGATATAAAATTTAAACAATTTCAACCTTTAGTTTTTCCTGAACCACGTTCTTGCAATCCGCTTCATTCTCCGTCTCTGCACCACTCACCCCCCTACCCTTCCCGTCTTTATCACAATTTACCCTACTATGACAATTCCCTCCCACCCCCCCGCGACTATTCAACTGACCACCTACCTTACTCGTAACTGTTCTACTATTACACGATGTCATTCCCCCTTGTGATGACCAAGACGATATCTTACTTTCCGTCATCACCTTCGAACAAATCACCTCACTTCGTCTTTTATCGTCTATTTTATTCACAGGTAATTTCATCGAGATATTATCGAGAAACTGAGATCTTTTTTCAGCGGCGGATCCCAATTTACGAACTTGTTGCGGAGATGTTGTAGCGGAGAGTGTGGAGTGAAAGCCATTTGTGCGATCCAAGGAGCCACTGCGATGAACGGATTTAGAAGTTTCGCGTAATGAGGAAGTTTGACTGAGACGAATGAAGTTGGCTTGTATGCTGCCGGTGAGGTTCAGACCAGTGATGCTGTTGTTTCGTAGGCAGACAGAGGAGGGGGTGGTGCGATTTGTGGAAGCGGATCGACAGAGTTCGGATCTGGTTGTACTGGGGAAGTGTTTCTGATGTTTAATAAATGAAGGAAATATGTTATATTGATTGCAAGGAATGTAAATCTGAAGATTGTTTACGTCGTTCTTTTTGAAGTGAAATAAAAATAGTTTAGTTGTAAATAAGAATGTAAAATATTTAAAACTCATAAACTTTGAAGAGTGTAGTATTTTTTTTTAAAGTACATGTATCCCTCCATCTGCTTAATCATTTTATCACTACATGATTCTAAAATAGTAATAAACTGTCACGCACTTTTACACTTTCAAAAAACAATAAAATAATTAAAAAAAGAATACACATTAAACTATCAATAAGGATGTTTTTAGAAAGACAATAATTACAAAAAGTAAATCCACTCTACTAAACAATTACAGAAGAAAAAGAATAAATAAATAATATTAATAAATGAACAATATTAATAAAACTATCATGGACTTCGTGTGCTATAATTGGCAATCATAAATGACAAGAAATTTATACAAAGAATGTATTGGATTATAGTGAGTTAGTTAGGTTGCATCTTAATGAAATTACCTGTGAAGCAAGAAGAGATAATTTATTGATTTCCTGATCAATAGCCTTCAGTTGTTTTTCTAAAACTTCAAGCTGGCCGTTTAGTTCTGTCTTTTTCTGTGACGTCTGGGCAGCTTGTAACAGACTCCTCGCACTATTTCTGAATCAAAATATTTAATTTAAATAATTAATTGCATAATACAGTTTTTATTTAATGCATATAACGTATTTTAAAATATAGATTTAGATTTTTATCAAAAATGTCCAGTTGCTGAAGCACTAGACTCAAGACAAACAGGTTCCAGGTTTGAATTTTACAAGGAGTGCAAATATACGCTAATTTGCCGCGCCTTTAGATAGTAAATTTAATATTTCAATGTCATTTAAAATTTGTAAATATTCGCGAATTAGTGTATTGGTAAGTACACCGTATAAGCTAAACACCAGCAAGCACAATAACACTGGTCAATATAACAACCTTCTTTTTGTAAGATCTGCAGAACATTTTTTAAGTTCAGTAATTTTATCTTCAAGGGCCGTTTTGATTAAGCCAGTCGTTCCTTTTCGTTCTCTTTCTTTCCTTATTTCCTGCAATAAAGGATTCTGTGTCGCTTCAAGTAGTTCCTTGTCTTCATCAATTGTTGGACCTTTATGAAATAAACAATAAAAGATCATGTGATTAAAAAGCAAAAAATAAAACAGTAATTTTAAACATAAAAGCTGTTGAATAAATTATAATATTTAAGGGTTTCCGTTAAAGGAGCAGATTTGACAATGATGTTTTTTGAGCAGATTTGATGTTTTGTCAGAAACAATAATCAAAATATCAGCAACACATAGAATGATAGATAAATAGAACTAGATAAACAAATATATAGATAGACAATAAACAGATATAGAGATAAATAAATAAATATATAGATAGTGAGATAGACAGACAGAGACAAATAAACATATAATAAATAGAAAGACAGATATACAGTGTATATGATAGACAGTAGTACACAGAGAAATAATGAATAAACATGTTTGGATGTTTGAATTTTTATTTTGATAAAAATCCAAACATCCAATTACATAAAATCGTAATTCATTAGTAATCTCCAATAAAAATATGACTAAGAAAGACCTACCCGTATGACACTTGACAACATTTGACTCTGTATCACTGGAGTCTTTATTTTCAGCTCTAGGTGACTGACTCTGTCTACCAGTAGACTTCAGCAAGTCAGAAACTTTTGAATCTTTTCTCAGAGATGCAGGACTTAAACTCGTAGATCTCTCTCTGGCTGGTGACTTGTCAACTTTATTGAAACCTTCTCGAATGTGGAAGAAAGCTGAATTAACAGCAGCCTCCAAGTCTAAACTCTCATCTTTCTAAAAACGCAACAAAAAGCAGTTAAACTTAAGTAATATAACAAAGAATACTTTTTCAAACAAGTTGATCACACTCTATACCTTTTGTAATTGTAGTAGTAACTGTAAAACAGTAAATAGAATTCCTTAATTCTGACTGTAATTGGCTAACTATAATCAATTTGTTAAAATGCCTTTTCAAAATGTATCAAATAATTAAATATCAAGTCAGAAATTGAAATCTATTAAATAGACACAGTAAATATACCACATAAAATAACACTTACAGCAGAAATATGTACAAGAAAAAAACAAATAAAGCATACGCTATTATTTAGAGTACATCCATCAAACATATTATCATATGGCTGAGGTTCTAGATAGTCATTTTCTTCTGATGATAAAGTTTTGTTGTCTTTAGCTCCGGACTTGGGAGGGAAGATCTTTGGTAAAGGGGGAGGTTCAGGAACTGATAAGCTACCTAAATGAAGAGAGAGGAAATTTGAAAACTGAAATTTGTAAAAGTTATATTAAATTATTAGCCATATGTTAATAGGTATATTAAATATTAACCATATTATTATTAGTAGCTTACACTAATTTACACCATTTATTAATAGGTATAATAAGTTATATTATTTATAGTTCTTTTAAATTATTAGCTATATTATTAACCATATCATTATTTTAAGAGTAACAATTAGAGGTTAGATTAACATTATGGATTAAAGTACAATATGAATGAGGACTCAGACATAACTTATTTTATTAAAAACAATTATTTTTCAGTACTAAATTTTCTGATTATCGTGCAAAAATTTCAAAAAACATAATTTCTACAAATACTATAAAAAAATCAATTCACAAGTTTATTTTTCAATAACAAGGCTTTGCGGTTTCTAACCTTCCGTCTGATCATAAATCTGCCAATTATAAACTTCATCGTAAATTCCCTCTCCCCCATTGGTTCCCCCGCTCTCACGCCCAGACGCAGCGTTCTGATTGGTCCGTGAGAATTGTGACATACAACCGGTCTCTGTTATTAGTATCTTCATCCAACGATTGTAATCAGTTGCATTATAGGCCTGAAATAAAAATGATTAATATATTAACTAGTACTAATCAACTGCTACAACAACTTAGTACTTATAACAACATACTTATTATACTTATATTTATTTTAACAAATTAAAAAGATATTTTGTAACAAATTTATTTAGAAAGTTATATTATAATAATAACAGTAATAAAACAAAGATATTCTAAAATAAAGATAAAAATAAAGAAATTACAAAGAATTTGTAATTTGTACTCTTCTTATTATTGAATTGCTTCAATCTTGCTTTAAATTGTACAAATTCAATTTGTACTCTTGAATTTGTAAATTTATCATATTTAATACACAACTTTCTGTTTATCTCACTCTTATTCAATTCAACAAAATTAACATTATTATGAACACAAGATTATAATTTAATTTTATGTTCTCAAGTTATTTATATTTTGAAAACATTTGTAAACCTTTCTCACTACAGAAAGGCTACTAGATTTTAATTATCACCTTCCCTAGCTCCCTCCCCTCTCCTCCTATGCAATAAAACCCTACCTCAAGAAATATTTCGCGATTATCCTGAACTATTTTCACCGCGTACTCTTTCTTGAGCTGTCTATCCACAAAGTCGATCTGTGCACCGGCCAGTAAAAGAGAAAATTCAATGTATTCATCTAGAGGATCACAGTAGCAATCCAGGCGACCATACTTAACAACACAGAATCTCTTGACCCATTTCTTGGCTTCCGCTAACTCGCTGCATATGTTAACATACCCTACAACGATAATTCAATATAATAAAAATAAAAACGAAGCAATTAAAATGTAAGATAGTATAGGATTTTCTCGTAAATAAATAAAATTACTAAAACTCTTTTTCAAAACAAATTTTAACGACAGTACAAAAACAGTTAAAGACAGTTTAAACAATATACAGTTGATAGTTTGAGCAAGTATGACACATAAAAACTTTGTGTGACAAACATTAAAACATTCAAAAATAAAAATAATTCAAATGTTAAATAAATAAATAAAATAATACCGCATGGATAAAGTTAGCTTAGTATAATACACTATTTAATGATTTGAAAAAATTAAAATTTATTAATTGTAACTGGAAAAAGCAAAAATATGGAAACAAATATACCAATTAAAAAATTAACTTTTCAATGTGTAAATGCTTGAATGTGCTTGTGCAAACTATTAACTTTCTGTGTACTGTAAATTAATAGTAG
>JAQIXG010000965.1:0-25649 GCA_034700105.1 Oconnorella tubifera | reverse complement strand
TAATCAATAGTTTAAATAAAAAAAGAAGTAAAATATATTAGTATGCAATAACTTCCGTCATTTACTCTAATTTATTTTTTACCAATTAATGTAGCAATTTAGATCCCATTCAGGCAGCATATATATATATACTTGTAACAAAACGTTTGAAATATATTAAATATATTTATTTAAATGAAATTATAGGAGTAATCGCGTATTATGCTGAAGTAAGATGGCTACTGCCTCATCTGTCAAAAGCAAAGGTCGAGGAGGTACAGAAAAGTCTCAACGTAGTGAAGATTCGATTAAAAAATCACAAAGTGAGCCAAAAGACGCAGATAAACCACGATCTAAAAAAGTGACCGACAATCCGGTGACAAAGGTTAGTGTCCCACAAAGAAGAATAACAAAAGGCAATGTAAAAAATGACGACGCATTACCTCGAACAAGAAAGAGTTCTTCAATCGAGAATAAAGCACAAATAAAAAATAAAACAAAGAACGCAGATGATGTAGTCGGCCAACCTCTTTCAATGGATAGAATGTTATCAGCAAGAGGGAAAGCAGAGTATGATGATTCTCAGTCTAGAAGTAGTTTAATTTCCGCAAACAGTTTCCATTCGATGGATGAGAAAACCAAGCGCAAAGACAATATGACCGGAAAAAAAAACAGTGAACGAAAAAAACCAGAAAACGAAAAATCAGAGAAGCAAGTGAAAGTTAAAACTTCGCAAATGAGGAATGTTTCAGGAATGGAAAAATCGGCAAGTGAAAACGATGACAACATGAAAACAGCCAAAGATCTTGATAAAGAAATTACTGAGAGGATCGATCGCATGAGAATATCGAAAGACCAGAAACAAATAAACGACAAAGTTTTGCAGACAATTCTAGCCGCAATAAACAGTCGGCTAAAAGAAGATGCTTTGCAGTGGGACGAGTTTCTAGCTGGATCAAACTCTGAAAAAACAAAGGTTTTTTGTCTTATTTAATCCATGATCCTATAACTTCTAAATACCATGAATTACAACTGCATATCCACTTGTTATCTAATCTGTAATTTAATTACCGTCTTATTAAAGTTATTATTAAGTTATTATTTGATATGTAACCTATAATGTAATGTAATCTGTAATTTAATGACCCAAAAGTCAAAAGCTTTTAATTTTAACCTCATAAATATAATTTATAAATTAAGAAATCGCTATAATTTTATCCCAATACATAAACTGGAACAATTAAATAATGTGAAATAGACTTTTGACAATTATGGTAAGTAAATTGTAAAATGAATAATGAGCCTATGAAATGAAAAGAATAATGAGCATAATGAAAAAAGCAAAATAATTTTGATTCGAGTCTAAATTATAATCTGATTTTAGCTGAACGCACGAATCAATGACATTATCCATTAATTTATGCCGTTTCTTTAGTATTTAAAAAAATAAACGATGTTAGATTTCTACATATAAGGCCTAATAGGGCTAACGTGTCACAAATTGGACGTGTAACTTATCACTTAACTGATTAAATACTACAATCTATACTCGTATGACAAGAGTCATGGTTTTTCATTGTAATTTTCGTGTATACATGCTTCAACTATGATATGCATAAATGTCATAGTTGACAAAAAATAAAGGCTGCATGACATGCATGTCGCAATAATATCTATTAGTAGAAGCTGGAATGTGACAAATAAAGCACGTAAATAAATGATATAGCTCTACCAATTTTAGATTTGGCTGAAAAGATTGCTATCAACAAATATTTAAGCTTTCCCGATATAAAAATTAAAGTGATTGAAAAATTCTACAATTTTCAAACGCATTTCAATAGTAAAATATAATTTTTCAACACCTGCTTAAAAATATTCATCGATCACTATTCGCTGAAATTACTACAGATTTCAAAAGCAGACGAATATGACATCATATTCGTTCTTACTAAAGTTCGCGCGACACCAATTTATACTTCAAGAGAGAGTGAGACGTTCGCCTATTGCCGTCTCAAGTTGGTTGATTCCAAGTATAAAGATGTTAGCAGTATATCGACTAGAGATATTAACGGTGACATTTTTGTATCGCCAATGCTTCTAAAGGATCATTTCAAGCAGATCATTCGGCCAGCTTTTGATGAAATCGGGAAGTCATCAGATATCAAAATTAAAGGTTGGCTGCAGATAGCATATACGTCCTTTCTCTTCCCCCTCCCGAATGTATAAATACTTTAGCTAACTTATTGATTGATTTTTTGTCATAGGCCTACAGAATTACTAAAATAATTTGAAAAACAAAAACTAGACGATATTATATTAGACGATATTAGGCGTGTTTAAACTAAGTGTTTAGAAAATAATTTTGATACAATTAAGTTCACGAACAATCTATAGCTTTGGGAAGTCAGATACTACTGTATATGGCCCTATTATGGATAATTTTCTACTTCTACTCTGGCGACTTGTATATTTGAAGGCTTTTACGTTCAAAATTAGTTGTTCAAAATGGTTAGTCATCAACGCATTTTATTCTGAAAATGGAGTTTGAACTTTAAATTTATCAATATTCTCACATCTGTCACTATTAAACCCAGTACTTTAAAATATACAATATTTATTACAAACTTCTTACAGAGAAACGCAACAATGCTTACTGCCCCGCAGTAACTATCGACGTCAGCAAGATTGGACAAAGTAAAAAACTCTTTTCTGTGGATCTTGTCCCTGCCATTTGCCTTCTCGATTGGCCCACGCCAGCGCAGGCATTCCTTTCTAGACCTACATGGCTTCCTAAGGATGTCATAGCAAAATTTGGAATGCCCGCTGAATTAGGCCAAAAGCCATTGGCGGTGGCAAAGATTCATCATTCAGGTGAGTTATTATGAAATAGATAAAGTCATATAAACTTTCTACAATTATCTACAGCCAATAATATTTGTTATTAAAACTATCATGTCAATAAATGAATACATCAAGAACTTGATATATTAAATGATATATTACATGACTTATCAGTATAAATTGTTTTAATTCAATTCCCATAGTTTACATAGTTTATAATAGTTAACTATAGAAATCGAACCTGCTTGCACTTCTGAGTCCTCGAGGGTTTGTATCTAAGTCTACCACTTCATCGACGAGCACCTAGTTTGATTATATGACAATACATCAAATAAATTATGTTATACAGTTTCTATTCGTATTGCAGAGTATAATAAAGCGAAGGACGACTGTCAGCTTTTTCGAATATCATTCAATGCCTTCGAAAAATATATAATGTTTCATGCAGACGGAACCAACAACATCAATTCAGCAAACGCAGACAAAAGCAGAAGAAAAACCTGCAGAAAGCAAGTCTACCGCCTACTGAAAGATGATCTTAATCAATGCCGTAGCAACTCACTGAAAGATGCTTCTGGAAATGAACGAGAGAAGCTCTGTTCATATCACCTTAAGACAATTATGTTACATTTATTTCATAGTCGAGGTTTGGAGGAATGGCATAGCATTAAATCAAACGTTCGAGAACGGTATATCGACGCGCTTAATATACTCGTTGATAATTTGCTCGCTGCAAAAATAATGCATTATTTTTTAAATGATTATAACCTGCTTACGATGGACGGTGTGGTTCTTAGCTCAGAAGCGCTTCGTCCACTGATTGATTATTTTAAAAAGAGAATTTTGTGCTATACTCCAAAGCGAGAAGTAGCTGCTGTGAATTTGTAGTGTTATTAAAATTAGTCAAAATAGGCCTATTGAAAAACCAGATTATTGTTAACATCGATTCATTCATTTTGATTCATTGAGATAAAGCATCACGTTGCAGCAATTTATATAGTAATTAAATTTTGTAATTTGTATAAATTTAGGTAATTTGCTGTATAGTTAAATTTGACAAATAAATCATTGTGCAGGTTGTGCAATGCACAAGAACCAGGCTGCCAGAAAAGCACCAAAAAATGAAACGGAGACAATTTTTTCCTTCAATTTTTAGGGGCTTAAGACTATGTTGTCCAATTTGAGAATACAATTATGATTTTAATGTTTGTAATGTTCAGTTTTTTAAGGTCATCACATACATATTAAAAGGGTTCACCACCGAGTCTATACATACTTGGTTTTAATTATTGTACAACAAGTTAAAGTTGACTTACAGCTGAATAGAAAAAAATGAAAAGTTTATATATTTGATATTAAAAATATCAAAGTAGATCATTCATCATTCATTGAAAAGAATCCCTGAATTGAATGAAACTGTTTGAGAACGATTGACACAGAGATATTGTAACAAACTCAGTTTTATTAAAATATTTTTCAAGTTTGCTTAGGTCACTAATTATACAAATAATACAAGTTTATTTAGGCACTAGAACTGTTGAAACGCCATCTTGACTCTGGAAAAATTAAAAACAGCAAAAGATAAACTAGAGAAAATTGTATTATTATGATTTACATATCTAAATTACAATTGCAATTACATAATGTCTTTCTTAACTGCTCAATCAGCATAAAAAAGACTATTTAATGTCATGACATTTTGTGCACAATTGACATCAAGTGATGTCAATTGACCCTATTTGGGTCAAAAATTGCCTAATAATGTAATGTAATATATAATAACAATATAAAGTTGCTTATAACAAATAAACAGTATGTAAAAACTGATACTTGTTGTAAAAATTTCTATATAATCTAACAACATCAGAAAGATCAACATTATTATAAAACGAATCCATAATAAGAGTAATTATAATTATACTAATAAGAATAAGAATAATTTCTAGCAAATACCGTTCAAGTAAATCAGCATTGGTAGTTGAATGCATTTGCTGTAATGTTGTATATACACCCAACTCTTTTAGTCGAGTCTGTCTCTCTATATAACCTGTAATCAATATCAAATAACACGAGTGTTATCAACTATTTTCAACAAATGAGCAACAGAAAATAACTTAAAAGAAGTATAATTTCTCGTAGTTATTATATATTACATATTCAAATTAATTATTGAACGGGTAGTTTAATACAGTAAAGATAAGTATTGAACTCATTATAAAGTCTCGAAATACATTACTTGTAAAAACATAAAGTAATAATAATATAATTAAGTTAATATTATTTTAATATTAATTAATTTAGAGCAAAATTTACGCACAGAAAAGCATTGTACTTTAAAAAATACATTAAAAGTACTATTATAAAAGTACTATTATAAAAGTACTATTATAAAAGTACTATTATAAAAGTACTATTATAAAAGTACTATTATAATCGTTTATCTTGACTGTTAACATCTATTTATATTTGTATTTTCAAAGCTATTTGATACCAGCAATATTTTCAAAACAATTTTCGCGATAATATTAATACCACAAAAAGAAAAAAAAGAAATTTATTACTGCAAGAACCTTCGTCATTTTTTCTTATAAGATTGTAAACGCATAAAACAGCAGCGATCTGTAGCGTTACATTGTTTTGAACCTGAAAGATAAATAAGAACAGTTTAAACATTACTCAAATTCCTTACTGAATGAAATTCTTTCGCTTTATAATACTCGTTGGTTTAAACTTATGCATTAACTTATCTTCTCAGTAAAATTTAAGCGCATCGGCTGTAGAATAACACAATATAGCATAACATTACATAAAACTTTCAACTATTCAACAACAAAAATGTAATACTTTCGTGAAATTTCATATAACGATATTAAATTATCTGATCAGTTAGGAAAAAAGTTGGTTTTAGTTGTCCAACCATCCTGAGGATTGCGAGGTCAAATCCCAGTCAGAGAATTTTCAAAATCTTGAAATTTACAAATAATGACAAATAGTTAAATGCTACACTATATTAACCAGACCTCTCATTGGACGCAGCATTATGATGTATGTATTCTTAGACAATCCACTTGCCATATTAGCTTTGGCATAACCGAGTGCAATTTTTTGTTTTAAATAAAATGTATTGATACACTAAATTTAGTCATTTATATTAAAAAAATAAATGTATTATGTGATTAGCTGATAATGAAAAACAACAATTATTATATACAAAAATACCAATAGTAATTGGTATTTTCAATTTATCATTATAATTCTACATATAAAGTCTAAATAAACACAAAAATATATAAACGGAGACAAAGAGAACTAACGAGATAATGAAAGATCTTTCGTAAGACATCTTCATTGCTCATGATACTGTTCTTAGCCGAGTCTCCATCAGCCACATTAGTTAGAATACACAGAGCCTGACGGACAATTACATTCAACAACAATTAGTATATCCGCATAATAATATAATACTAGCGTGATAATACAGTAATAAACGGGCAACAAGAAATACATAGATGGTGTTTAAAATAAATATTAAAGACACAAAAGATAAAAGTAAACTAAAGAACAAAGACATATAAATCTAAACTAACAAGTCAGCTCTTCGATGTCTATATGAAAATTCTGGCTAATGTTTAACATTACATTTTTACAGTAATAGTAGCATTTAAAAACACTTCATATGTAACAACACTTCATAGGCAGTAAATAAAGTTACACACTTTATCGATATGTTTATGACATACTAAACAATTGTTTTGTATACTTTTAATAAGTAAGCTCAATTTGATGAATAATAGAGCACCAGACTTTCAAATAACAATTCCCATATTTGAATCTCCTTGGAAGCAATCGCAAACTTGTTGCACCCCTTAATAAAATGCCTAAATCGACGACTATGCCCAAAACATCATTCACAAACGTTAATCCCGGACATTGAATTCAAATTTATCTATTTTTAATTTAGATTCAATGCCGATGTTTAGACTTGCCTGTTCTTTGACATTGACTGAATGATCGCCCTCAAGAATCAAGATAACGGCCTGCATCACTTGTGTACCATGGCTTCTCATTACTTGGTCAATTGTCTGATGACATTGAAAACACAGATTAAAGTTAAAACTAACAGAAAAATTACCATTCATGAATTGTTTGTTTATTTAATCAGAACTAAATGACTACTTAGCAACATATTCATAAATCACATCAAAACGTTAAAGTTACAAAACATTAATATCATTTCATACATGAATTGAATTAAGAATCTTGCTAAAACTTTCGACATGTCGGAGAATATTGAAGTCCACATATTCAATTCTATCTTGGTATCTAACGATTTTGAATACAATAAGCTTTGCTATAAAACCTAACGCGTTGTATCTCTACAAAAGTATCAGCTCTAAATTATTTCTTGGCAATTCAAAATAATTGTTAGTATGAATACGTAATTGTAATCTTTAATGAGATTAAATAAAATGATGATACAATGATTCTCTTTAAAAACAATCAATTTTTCACTCGTCCTGCCAAAAAAGTCATAAATACTACACGAATCATTGCATTTCTTATTATTTTTGCTGCGGCTATTTTAACTGTCAATTTATTACTAAATCAACCAATACAAAAATAATTTTAAATATTCAAATATATCAATGACATCAACCGCTTTATCAGAGAGAAGATTCCTGAGCAAGCCGAGAGTTTTCATAACAATTTGAACATCTGAGTCAGACAGCAGTCTAAATAAAGTGTCATTCTCCAGTCTACTTATGACATCATCTTTTAGAGACTGTTCCGATTGAAACGTCATATTCTAACGGTTCAATATAATCAAAGAGAAAAAAATGGTCAAAAAACAAAGTGACATTTAAAATGAAATCAGTTTAATGAATAAATCGATAGTAGGGTTTCTAAAATCTACTGCTAAATTTGCTTCAAACGATATAAAACATTTAAATACAGTTTCTACTAATTGAATTAAATACAGAATGTCTAATAAGATAAAATATATAAAAAATTGATATGTATGTGAACCATAAAACCTAGAACAGCAGTGAGCATTTAATATATCAATTGATTTTAGTATTACAACATCAATTGATATTTAGTATATCGATCCTTTGTAGTATTAATGAATTATTATTCAAGATACCACAAAGGCAATTAAGTATGAGACTCTACTTTGATCGAGTGATAAACTAGAAAAAATGTCCTAATCAGCACATTGTTATAGGAATAACGATTTAAAGAATAATAGTAATAGTCCAAATCATTTCAGTCTAAATTAAATTAAATTCATTCATAACTGGTCTAAACTGTTGGTACGAAATGATACAAAAATATACAGTAAGATAAAAATTGTGTAAGAATAAAAAAAAAGCAATAAAATATTTATATACCATTAAAGCCCATACTCCATTAAGTCTCAATGTTGTGTTGTCATTATGAATAAGACTGAATAGCTTATCAACTACACCGGGGCTACTCACAAAGTGCTGAAAACAGCAAAATATAATCTCTACACAAATAACATCAACATAAAACTATAACAGCATCAGAGAAAAATTACAGTATCAAAGAATAGCAAGAATTGTAAACGCAAAGCATAACATCCATGTAACCATAGAGAGAGAGATATGAATGTTGTAATGTCTACGGATAGTGGATATTCATCCGTATCAGGAAAGACCACAATTGGTCCATGCAAGCGGTGAGGAAAACCATCAACTTGGAAAAAAATTATGTACCCGGAAATTAATCAGAAAATAAAAAAATTAGAATAACAACAATAATGAGACATGACTTAGATGTATAAATCAGGAAAGAATACAAAGGAAAGAATTGAAGAAAAGAATTCATGCAAAGCAACCAGCTAGAAGCTCAATAAATCAATACATAAATCAAGGTGCAGCGAGTGATAGAATACGTCAAGTTAAGTCTCAAACCCGCAATACATTTACCACTCTATCGCAAAGTCTGACTGATATGAAAACTAATATTAAGTATAACTTATCAAAGCTTGTGGAAAAGCAAATAGAGCACTAAATTGAGAACTGAAATTGTCAGTGTTTGAGTCAGTGATGACTGACATAATTTCACTGATCCGAGCTCCCTTCAGCAAAGTTAATACGCTAGCTATGTCTTCAACGTCATTTATGACACAACAATCAAGGTATTACGCCTAACGTATAAATAAGATAATCGTAACTTTTACTTTACAATAAATGCATTAGAGAATATTTACGGATAGAAAAATACAATAAAACAAACAATAAAGTGAGTAAATATTGTGATGAGACGTACTTCTTTACTAGGAGAGAATTCCAGCAGCAGGTTACAGACTATAGCGGATACAACCAATAAAACTGACTCATCTGTCAAAGTTAAAAATACCTGAAACCAAATTAAATTTTAATTTTTAGAAAAAGAAATAAAAATTAACTTCAATATAGCAAATAATTATCTGAACAATATGTTAGAAGTTAAATATTTACCATATCAAAAAATATTCAAATAACAGGATTAAAACTAGTTATTTTTCTCTCTTTTTGTAGAACTACTATTCTCAAGACTATGATAGAATGAATTATTGAACAACAAGAAATAATCATTGGCTGATAATATCATTTATAAAAACGTAAGTTTTTTGTTAATACAAAATTATACAATATTGCGTTAACAAAATGAGAATTCTTAATGCGGAAATAATATGCCCATAAGAATCATAAATAACTGTTTGGAAAAAATACTATTTCATTCATCACAAATACTTTCATTTAATTATCATATTGTAACTTGTTAGTAGAGTGATTACAGTACGTGATTATAATTATGAACCAAAAGGCATTAAACACAATTTCTAGCGCATTTTCAGAAAAAATCTAAAATGAACTACTTTTTTCTCTCAGTCAATGATGAGTGAAACAACTGAACTTAAATAGACTATTAAATAGTGCATATTTTATACACTTTTTACTATTAATATATAGTAAATAGTTGAGTTTTACATAGGATATTATATATATTGTATAAACAAAAATAAACTCTCAAAGAAACTAAATAAGGTTCTAGGACAAAATGTCGTGGACAAAATAATGCGGGGACAAAATGTCGCTGGACAAAATGTTATGGACAAAATGTCATGGACAAAATATCAAGGACAAAATGTCAAGGCTTAATCCTAATCCCTAGTCCTAACCTTTACCCTAACCCTAACCCCTATATTTAAACAGTTTGCAGCGACATTTTGTCCACGACATTTTTTCCACGACATTTTGTCTGCGATATTTTGTCTGGCGACATTTTATCTGCCCACCAATGATAATAATACTGTAATAAAAAGATTGTAATAAAAACCAATCACGACAACCTGTACAAGAGGTTTAGCAACGTCATGATCATTGACGCTAGTACGTAACTGTTGCACAGATCTTGACAGACTGTGTAAACATCTCACCGCTGCGATCTGTACTTTAGTAACTGGATCAGACAGACCACTGACAATGCGCTCCATTATATTCTTTGTCTCTATAACCTAATTATATCAATGATTTGTTGCTTAATGTCACATCAGCACAAAAAGGCTACTTAGTGACATGTAGAGCACTGGTAGATCAAGTGACATGAGCATTAGATTCCTAACCAGAGAGCGGTAAAATAATTTTTCTGTACATTTTTAATTCAAAACTCTAACCACTTCACCAAAGGGATTCAACATAAATTAAACAATAATGATAAAAAGGTTAATGTTAAGTTTAACGTCGTGGAATACTGTATTATATGAAAATATTTCAGACGTATCTATCAAGTTAAGCCCCTTACTAAAGGGTGCAGCAGGTTCAAGAAATAGTTAGCTATCCGGGATTCAAACCTGGACTATCGTGTTCAAATCAAGCGCTCTAGCCAATTCTCTAATAATCCCTGACAAAGAAAAACAACCTAATATACTTGCTAAATAAATAAAATAAAAGTACTATAAAAAATCTCCGCAGAAACAAATATTCATAAAATAAAAAAGGATGCATGACATCATCTCTACCTTCTTCCTAACATCTTCATCGTTGGCACAAAGAGAGGCATACGCACGAAATGCAGCCTGACGTAATTCATTCCCAACTACGATGTCATCCTGTTTATTAATATAATTAATTAATAGCTTGTTAGTAAAATAAATATTTAAAGAGAGTTATGAAAATTTCTAAAATCATTACGCCATGACGCTTTAATCTTAAACTTTAACTAAAACTTGAAATAATTATTTGTTTTAGAGAAGATTGAAGATTAAAGTACACTAAATGTTTCAGTTAGTCAATCGAATGATACTTCGCAGTACCTTCTTAGTAGGCATCAGAGCAGCATCTGGAGGTGACCCAGGGTACTTGAAGTACTCAGCTAAAGTACTGATGATGTGATCTGAGATGGACGCTATGTGTTGGAGTTCCAAATCAACTTCTGTGAGGTAACCGAGAGTCTCAGCTCCATCAACTCTTTCTTCCCAAGTCTTATCTGGCTTACACATACGTACCAGAGTGGCCAGAGTCTGCACGTACAGAAAACATCCACTTTTTGTTTACTTTTTTATTATTTTATTTTTATTTGCTTACTTTTGTCAAGGCTCGCTAGAGAAATGGTTACAGCACTGAAGTCGGACAAGTCAGGTCCAGGGTCAAATAAAAAATTTGACCCTAGACCTGTCATATCCGAGTTAAGTGGTAAAAAAAGAGGTCTGACTATTAACACCTTTGTCGCTAAGTTGCTGCATCCTTTAGTAAGGTGCTTAAACTGACAGATATATCTGAGATATCATTCATATAATACGATAATCCATAACGTTAAACTTAACTTTGTTACATTGTGTTATGTGTGTTGATGATTCAGCTGCCCATGCTTGAATTGACAGTCACCGCAATATTAATGCTTCGTAAATGGCTTCATGTACCTTAAGTAAATCTATTGCATTCTGCTAATTAATAAGAATAGAGCAAAAATATTATTCTATAATTATTAGTCTTCAATCAACAATAAAAAGATGATGGCAATGTTGTAAAATTTTATATGAAGAACTTGGCTTATAGCGCAATGTATAAAATAATGTCTTTTGGATTAAGAGGGCAAGAAAATATACATTTAACTGATTTGTTATATAGTTCTATAAAATAAGAATATACACAATCAGTTTTTATAACGATGTAACGATGAGTGAATGACAATAACAGTCATTATCAGTACTTTATATATATATTTATATACTGAGATTACTCTACCTTATGCAAAATAATATGATCACTGTGATGAATGACACCGCTTCTGTACATATAAGCCAAACTACAAGTCAACAACAGTTTTGAGAATACGACATTCATTTTATGACAAGTAAAGATTGCGTGAATTACGCTCAAAGTCTCCGGTTTGTAAGCTTTGAATATTTTACTGAGAGGATCAACCAAAGAAAATAGATTGAAAGTTTTATTCTGTATTTTGTTTTTTTCTGCAAAAAAAAATAAAAATATGGTTTTTGAAATGAAAGATTCAAATATATAAAGCTTAAAAAGAATAAAACAATTAGAAAATAAAATTCTAAAATGCCAACAAAAACGGAATGAAATCTACGACTGACCATTTAGCGGCGCACATCTGCATTTCACTCGTTTTATCTCTGCCTAGTTTACGAACCAAACAATCGATCACTGATGAATCATCCCCGGCTAGAAGTTATTCAATAAAAATAACAAATTGTCAATAAGATTCAAACGTGCTAATCACAGGATTAAGGTTGGACACAAAAAGTTATAGTTTCAAAACAGACAGAGAGGACAGAGAAAAATAATAAATTTGCTAAATTTTTATCAAAACAGAAATCATTCCTAACCCATTTAATCTTTTGGCAAATTATTAGATGTTCAGGAATATATTTCCAAAACACCGAAGACAATTTTCACGTAAATTGATTTACATGCAAATTAAACGCCTATAGAATAAAACTTACAAAACTGCGTTGTAAGAGCGTTTGATATCGAATAGTTGCAGTGACACAGAACGGCTAGAGAACGAAGTACAGGCATTTCTACCTGGAATAGCGGAACAAATAAATAACATATGATTTGTCTATAGCTAACGGCGAGTTTAAAACAGCTTCTAACTTTTAATGCCATTAATTCGATTCCATATTAACCATTCCACAATGTAAGTGATAAATTGAATGCTTAAAAACTCAGTTCTAAAGATAGCTTATAGGCTATGTTTTACTGAGTGGATAGAATGTAAAAAATATAACAAGAAACAAAAATACAATATTAATAAAAGCAATAAAATGTACATATAAGAAAGGATACCAATATATATGAATAAAAAAATCTATACTAATCTATACAATAAAAATCTAAACAATAAAAAATCTATACTCTATATAATACAATATATTATACATATATCAATATATCTTCATATTAAATGTTATCTCTTATTTAGACTAAAGTCAGTCCTTTAAATGAAATAAACAACTAACCCTGTATATACCACTAGAGAGTAAACCTGCCAATGCTGTAACCGCTCCATTGTTGCTCAATCTTGTCTGATGCTCACATGTCTGACATAACGTAAAACTTTTGCATATATAACTGTTTATATTATGATTTATATAAACAGTGTCTTACCACAACTTATAAAACATATAAAGTATATACAATGTATATCACAGAAATATTTAATACTAGGAGATAAACCTATCCAAGGAGAGGATCTTTTAGAAATAATTTATAATAAATTTATAATTGATTATAAAATAAATAACAATTCTTGAAATAATAGCAATTTAATATAAAAAATATGAGCCAATGATTTGAACACACAACCTTCCGATCTGGAGTCAGACACGTTACCGTTAAGCCACACATTATTGATATGCTCGCACACCACACATTAAAATGGCTTATTTTCTAAACAAGAATGTTAACAATATTAAATACATAAACTAAATTTCTTTACCGTGCAGCAAGAAGCAAATATAGCAGCGACGCACTCTTGTGTACAGTATGAGCGGGGTAAAATATCAACAAGTAATGGAACTATTGCTGGATCCTAGATAATAAGGCAAAGTATCAACAAGTAATGAAACTATCGCTGGATCCTATACAATATAAGGCAAAATATCAACAAGTAATGGAATAATCGCTGGATCCTATACAATAAGGCAAATATCAACAAGTAATGGAACTATCGCTAATAAGGCAAAATATCAACAAGTAATGGAATAATCGCTGGATCCTAGATAATAAATATAAAAATAAGCATAGAGACGCAAAACCAAAGCAAAATGGAAATTAGATTGATCATACGATTTCATTAAATAATAATATTAACAAATCGATAATTTTAAGAGAAAACAATGTTAAAAAAAATGATAAAGGCATTCTGTAATATAGTAGAAAAGATATTAATGAAGTTTATATCAATGTTTTATATACAAAGTATATAAAAACAGTTGACATCATCTGAGCCACAATGTCATAGTTAATAAATGCATGCAATCAGTTTGCAACTTATTTTAGATGACTATATAAAAATTACTTTAAATTAACTATTTCAAAATTTATTTTAATTTAAATCATACTACACAATGCTATGAAATCTTGTAATAAAATAAATCGTTCCGACCTCATAAATAATATTTATTTGTGAAGGAAGTCTTGTAAGAATAGACCTGAGACATCTTAAACAAGCTTCAACATATTTCTCATTCGAGTGCTGTAAGCCTGCAATGCAAAGTTTCTATACGTTTAAAAACCCTTAGAACGTATTGATTACAAAAACTTTTTATATACATTGATCAGCATATTTTTTAATATTTTACATATTTATTATCATTAAGTACAAGCTTAATAATATTAAATGTTTATGATAAATAAATAAAAATAAAATGAGCTTTGTAATAATTTCTTCACTGAACAATTAATGGTGGATTTCAGCGAGCCTCTTTAAATAAAACTAAACGCAACACAGGATTGTTTAGACACGGCTAATAAAAACCATAAGATCATTTTTAATAGTTTTTTTTAATTAAAAAATCATTGATTTCCTTGAAACTTTTATATATATAGCATTTGGCCAATAAAATACATATTAAAAAAAAGAAAATTTCAATGCGAATATAATTTTATAAATAACTTATTGTATTTATCTTGCATCATCAATCTGAACTGGTTGTTTGAAGAAAAAAGAATTTCACCTTTAAGAAGTGCAGGACATACTCCTGAGTCAACAAGAGTTTGTACGGTGGAGTCAATACCTTTGGCAAGACTACCAAGCACAACAGCTGACTCAATCCTTAACTCAATAGGAGTAGCATCATCGGACATAAACTGTAATAGTCTGCAACATAAAATTTTATGTCTTGCATTAAAATATTAACTCTCCAAATCTAAGTAGAAATTTAAAACTCAAAATTTAGATCAAATATAAAAAGATCTTAATCTTGTAACAAGATGTGGAATGATTCAACATCGTTTTAAAAGATTAAAATCTAATTTAAAGAGATCAAAAAAAGAAACTATATCGTCAAATGTATAAATTGTAATAATCATAAAGCCTGTTGGTAATGCGCTAGAGCAGTAAGTTCAGAACCACAGAATCTAAAGTTCAGAGTAATATGAATATATATATTTAATCAGCATACTGAACCCTCTAGTAAAAACTTTAATTTTGCAGCTACATCTGAAAAATCGTTCACAAATGGTAAGATAAACATTAAGCTTAAACTAGTAAAAAAAGCACACAATATAACAAATAACAATTACAGTTATATAATATGGTTAATTTTTTACGAATTTATTTAAATTTAGTTTGTGCAACAATTTCTACTCGATAAAAAAGCTAGAATATATCTCAGTTCTGACAAAAGTTAGCAATAACCATCTGTATAACAAATGTTTCAATAGAATTCATCTCAGAATATAAGATGTGATATTATATTCATTTAGGTTCATTCATTCATATTATACATATTATATTCATTCATTTATCTTCAGTTAAGTGAATGCCTATAATGTTAATGCAAACCTTGGAATCATGTTCTGCTCTATAACTTTCACTTTTTGACTGTTGCTACCAATCACTGTGTTCTTAATCAATCTGTAGGATGAATAAAAAGCAATCAGATAACTGATTAAATTCTAATTATTTGTTACAAAATCAGAATGAAAGATCATTTAGCAACATATTGTGAACGAGTGCATTGAAACTAATGACAAACTTGCAAAACTTGATAAGTTATACAGCTCAGTAAGGAATTTTGAGAAAACGTGTTACTTATACAACAATTACTAAATCACACAAAATCACTCTCAAAATCTTATCTGTACAACGAGAATGTTAAATAAATACTCAAGACAGCAATAAAGTGAATTAAAAAATTATTATCCACAGAAATATGAGATTTTAAGTGTCAACAGGACTACTAGTAGCAGCGTTATAGAGAGATCACATGATCAAACGATCAGCTAAATGTCATGTAACAAATCTTGTAATCGACATTTTCAAAGCATTGCAGGAATCTTATTGCAAATTTTATTGCAGGAATCTTACAGAAAAACTGAAAAAAATAATATTAAAATAATTAAAAACTGTATATTGTGATCAAAATCATCAAATACAACTTACGTTACAGCCGGCAACCAGTTCACAGAATCCGATGCAAATATTCCGCACTCCATGTCCTCGTTATTTGTGTATTAATTAACAAATATTTTCATCAAATTATCATCTTTAGCATCATTTATTATAACTTTAGCATCATTTATTATAACTTTAACATCATTTATTATAACTTTAACATCATTTATTATAACTTTAGCATCATTTATTATAACTTTAACACCATTTATTATAACTTTAACACCATTTATTATAACTTTAACACCATTTATTATAACTTTAAACTATTATAACATTATAACTTTACTATTTTCGAGTAAAAATGGAAATTGAAACAAAGTTTAAATAGTTCGGAGGATATGCCTAGAAGGGAAGTCATATACAGTTCGTTCATTAATTCGCAAATAGCAAATTTTAGTACGATAAATAATTAATGAATACTCAATAAAGACCCCTGTCTGCCTAATTTACGATTATTCTCAAATTAATTAATTAATATAAATATCAATATTTATTTTACAAATAAATAAATACGCGCTGGATATTTTACGACAGTCCTTAATGGTTGGAAATGTTAAATTGGCACGTAATTTACGTGAAATAAATAACAATTATGATTTATGATCATAATTAATATAATTATAAAGATTATTTATGATCGGATTAATTAATTAAAATTAGTAGTTTCAAATAAAAATAGGCCTACATATAAAATATAAGTTAGATTTTGGTATTTATAAGCTAACATTTTAATTATTAATATTTATTGTCAGTGTTAAATATTAAAATTCTCGTTTTCGATCAAAATTATTACACAAAATTACAAACATATCTGATAGATAATCACCTCTATTGCAGATTAATTGCAATCAAAATTAATCGGCATATCAGATATATTAGACAAAATTTAACATAGCATGAAAAATGCAATAGACTATTATAATATTATTCACAATACTTATATAATATTGCATTTTAAGCTTTTAATGTAACTTAAAACAAAATAGTTTAGTTTAATATAGCTAAACTGTTTTGTTCAGCAATTTTTGCATTAAATACTTTTTTAGTGCATTTTGTGAGAACTCTTATTTTATTTTCTTGCTATTCACAAAGAATTATTTTTATTTTAATTTTTAAATATTTCCCTTCCCCTTATTTCCTAATTTCGTCCCGGGGGAAATGTCTCGGGCAGTACGCGCGGAGACGAGGAGTCGAGCGAAGGAGGACATCAAGCGGGTCATCAGCGCGATAGACAAGGTCAGAAAGTGGGAGAAGAAATGGGTCGCCATCGGGGACACGACGCTGAAAATATTCAAATGGGTCCCCGTGGCGAACCAGGAGCCCAGAACGACCTCGGGGGCCCGTAAGATCCTCTTCAGTCGGACAAATAGAAGCAAGCACGCGGGGCTGACTAAGACATCGCAAGCGGGAACGACCCCTGATAGTCGCTTGCAGCCTAATGAGGACAGTAATATGTCGCAGGGGAGCAGCAGCGGGGGAAATCAACCGGATGTAGATTCGCAAGACGCGCTGACCACGGCGGATTCGCAGAGTTTTTTAGATACGTCGCTGAGCACGCAGACGACTGAGGATAAGACGAATGTTGAGGGTGGTGCTGAGCCGAGGGAGAGATCGATGCATCGGAAGAATGTGACGGAATCCTGGGCGATGGATGATAACAGCAGCATGATGGACTCGACGTCCATGTTTCAGCAGGATGAGAGTACACGGCAGAGTCAGGATTCGAACTATAGCGAAGAGGCAAACACGAGTTTGATGACTACAATGGTGAATGAAGATTCGAATCTATCGTTTGTGGCATTGCCTGAGACGTCTCAGCAGTCGGGACATGATGGGATCGATGCAGACCCGGATATGAGGCTCGCTATGAGCATCATGGGCGGGGGAAAGGAAGAGTCAAAGGGGCAGACTGAAGGAGGTAGTTTGCAGTTTGCTGAATCTCAATCACAGGATGCGGCGGAGAGTAAATCAGATGATGTGCATTTGATTAAAAGTACTGAGTAATTAGCAGTTTAACAAAAATTATTATTAGACTTACTGGTTATGTTCAAATGTGCGTATATTTTTGAAAGTTGAACAGTTTCGTTGTGCAAGGAGATTTTAGTTTATTTGTGAACTTGCATGTTTCCATAGTATTAATCAATTACATAGTAATCAATTAAATGAAGATAAAATACTTGATGAAATTTAAGTTTGTGTTGAAAATATTGAATAATTTTTAACACCAGAAAACATGAATTATTGAATTATGAATTTACGATGTTCTTATTGCCTCAATGAAAAGGATATTGACCCCCCACAAAAATTAATCTCCCCAGTTTTTCATTCAGGAAAAAATCTAGAGAGACAGAGGATGCTAAACCAACTGATACACGGCATACATGCAGAGAAATTATGAAGAAATAGATGTATTTGCATATTTTTGAATGAAATTAAGAGATTTATTTAAGTTGAATATTGCGTTAACGATGTACTGGTAGTAAATTAAATTCGTAACGTATTGTTTACATCTCTTTATGTGTTTTTTGAATAAATTTCCGTAAAAGAAAACATATTCTTAAAATTACTTTTATATAATATAAGATAGAAAGAAGTTTTACTGCTAGAACTGCTAATAAAAATGGCTTAGATCTTGAATATTTTATCAACAATTGTTGCGTATATCTTATATTATAATGAATTAGATATTTTAAATGTTCCGAGTGTTGATTAAATATATTTTTCAGAAAGTCTTATAGTATATTTAGACTAATAAATGATATTTAGACTGATAAATTATACAAGGATGCACAATATTGCGTATCCCTTACTGTAAATTATTGAATGATGCAAACAAATGATAATTTAAGGTCTAAGAGTTGCTATTAATGTTTTGGTATAGAATTTTTTATAATGAAATTGAAATTATCTTCAGAGTAATTTGTTTGTATGTTTTGTATAAAGTTGCTTAAATGCATAATTCTCTCAACTAAATAGACAAAATATTTATATATATCTTTAGTTAACAGTAGTGCAAACTATTTATTAAAGAGTTATTTTAAAATTGAACTGATGAGTCTTGTCAATTTTCGCTTATTAGATGTTGTAGTATAAACATTCCTTTAAGAAATTATTTTAATAAAGTGGATATAATCAGTAGTGATCTCCTAATCATTTTAAATTTTACACCAGCAACTTTAGTTATCAATGATAAATTGATCTTACACTGGACTTTTTACTCTTCATTTAGTAATTTGAATCATATATTGCAAATGTTGTAATATTGGTGTATTTTGCAACAGTCTTAGTATTTTTATGAATATTGTTATTAATTCATTACGATCATGTCTAAAGCTTTGCATACTGTAATTTATAAAGTACCATAATACCTTTTAAACTTATAATTAGAGTCACCATTAATATATCTCTTTCCATTTTTAACAGTGGCATTATTTCAGATTATGACAAAATAATTTATATTAATAGCTTCTAAAAACATTGCAGCTTTACTTTTAGAATCGAATTTGAGTAATCTACTATATGCTAAGGAGTCATTTCAAATTTCTTGTAAATATCTGTTTACTTAGTACTTTAAAATATCATTTCTTATAACAGTTATATATTAGCGGTAGTTATTTCAAAGTTCAGACTTTCAATAATTAATTGTTAATTACAAGTCCAGGTTAACTACAGATTAATTAATTATGTAAAAATATGTGAAATAAGTTAGTATTATATATATAAGAGGCAAAATAAATATTGAACCATGGTACTAGCTCCAAATAACATTGTAATATATCAGTTTCACTTACAATTTGTCATTTAATTGATTAAGTGATACAATATAATAACAATTTATATATTATTCATCTTTCAATCAAATATATTTCGCAAAAGTCATATGATAAAACGTATCAAACAAATAAAATCAAGAATTGCACAAATGTCAGATTCAATTTATTTCAATGTATTTCAATTATATAATTGTGTTAAAGGCATGAAAATTTTTAATATAATGAACCCAATTCACCGGTTAATTGAATCTACTGTATTAGTATTAGCTAGATTAATCTACACAATCAAATATCTTAAAATTAGCTGATTTAATATTTAAAATGAGTACTATGAGTTGCTTCAAAAAAGCCCTATACTGAAATTACAGAGCTGTGTAATTACATGTATTATAGTGAAACGGAACACTTTTAGGAGTAAATGGCACACAATATACTGAAAGTTGGCAGATAATATGATATAAGACGAATAAAAATGAGGGATAATACAAATAGGTAAGAAAACTGGTATCCTACTTCAATATTATATGAAATATTATATGAAGTAAATTGATTAAATACCACAGCGTAATTTAAACATAAATGTTATACCATTTTGATTTAATATAAAATAATGAATAAAATTAAACTTCAAAATGAATACAAATAATATTAATTAATCCTGGAGTGTATAGACTTTGACTTTGTTTGCAATTATAAATTTAGCCAAGGCCCGTTAGAGAAGTGGTTAGAACGTTGGAGCGCTGGACCCATAGGTCCAGGTTCGAATCCCGGTTAACTCACTATTTCTCAAACTAGCTGCACCCTTTAGTAAGGTGCTTAAATTGACAGCTACGTCTTCGACATCGATAGAAAGATTATAACCTTTTGATTCCCTAAAGTTACAATATTTGTATTGAATTCACAATGTTCACAACTGTTTTAAAATCATTTAGTCATTTTTTTTATCTATATTTGTTTATCTAGATAATTTGATGGTAAGCAACAACATGAAAATATGCATTATTGCAATAAATGATTTAATTTATTGCAAGTGATTAATTTCACATCCAATTACTGAAACTTTTATTTCAGGTAAACTATACCAAAAAAATACCATTTTTGAAGTCAAAATAATACCATAAATGTTATTAATTGTGAATTCAAGTAGGAATTAGATATTGGCAAAAAAATTCAATGTTTTTCCAAATCTTTAATACTGATTTAATATAATAGATCAGTTGACAGTTTATATATTGCACCATTGTTGATTTTTCTGCACTTATTTAAATTATCAAATTTAATAAATTCAATCTACTCATATGACATATATAGTATAAAAAAATACTATGTCAGTTTCTCAATCAAGTGATACCAGTATAATCACAATTGACGCAATATCAATCTTTTAACCGGATCAAAGTCATGTTATAAATTCAACAAAATAACAGCAAAATTGTCATCAATAATATCGTTTTGAAATGTCAGATGTTACTCAAATCCCGGAATACAGAAAATGAGACAATGATCATGAAATAATCCAAGTCACCGGTTAATATCTAAACCTACTGTGTTAATTATAAACAGCTACTGCTGCTACTACTACACAAAACTACAATAAATACACATCATTAGAAAGGAAAAGAATAATTTATCAGTTTGACTCTTTTTGATCATGTGATGCTACATTTGTCCAATATTATTTAATCTGATTTCATATGGCTTCAATTTTTATAAAAAGTTAAAATGACAATTAATAGGAATACAAAAGGTCTATATAAATACTTAATGATACAAAATGTATCCCAAGTAAATAGATTACAAACACATAAAAAGCAAAAGGGTTTGAAAACTTCGGCTTAAAACTATAATATTTCACTCACATGTCACACTCTCGCAGTAAAATTAGTAAAGTCAAACTAGGACACATCGCGTTTACTTTTATAGAATGTACCAGTACATTCAAATAGAATGTTACTTAAATAATTCTGAAGCAGATCATTCAATTGAAACATCAACTGAGAGAGAAAAATAATTTATCCCGTAATCAGTTAATTTAGTCACAGTATATAATTATTCAATTGTGTCCCATATACCTATATATACGCAGCTATGTAATAAATATTTTCATCTTAATATAAACTTCACAGCAAGATTACTATAAAAATTATGCTTTAAAATATATCTTAGGAAATTTGCATTTCACAGATCCTTACAATAAATAAATAAACATGAATATTTACTTTGTTTAGTAGAAAATATCATATTTAATGAGATTTGTAATCTACTGCATAGATTTCAGAGATTGCATTCAATTCAGATCTGTTTCAATAACTATATATCAATAAATGCCTAATTATATAAAAAATCAATGCATTTATAAAGCAGCACAATCTTTAGATGTTACAATAAGCATTTGCTTAGCCTTAGCACTTTCATGTGTAACAATATAAAAGCATATTTAAGAACAAATTTGATATATTTAAAACTTTCAATCAATTATTACAATAAAATTCTGCGAAATTAATTACAAATTTAAGTCTATATTTATATATAAGCTTTACTCTAACTGTCTAACGCATTGGTCGATATCAAAATGATCACAACTTTCAACAATAAAACACAATTGCCACAAAAAACTTAAGTAACAGTTTAAATATTTGAGCCAGCTTTATAGCTAAGCCTCAATGGTCCATTATAACTTCCGCATATCTCAGTACCTCATGACTTCATCTACTCTAGTGTTACCAGCCTTGATGATGGTTGAGAACTCTCTTGCACTTAAACCTTCCGCTTCAAGACGTTTTAGTATAGGACGGTAGATTTCTTGCTGGAGAGGAAGTACCATTCCTTTTTCCTGGATCTCTCCTGTTGTACAAAGTCATATAGATATATAAAATAATGCAGTAGAAATATAATTTTATAACATGCGAAAAATCATTATTATATTCCATTATATCTTGTAGTTTTACTACAACACAGCTTTAATATCAAAAATATAAATCAAAAACATCTATAGCAAATATATAATAAGATATAATATCTAATATATCCTTAAAGTAATAATACATAATAAAGAATATATACAACAGTCTAATTAATAAGTTAATATTTAATTTAATTAGATTGCCAGATTTTGACCTTCAAGGACCATTTTAGCCGCAATGCCGGTAGGAAATCCCACTGTGGCAGCCATTGCCGAGTACTTGGCAGGATCTCCATAGACAATAAAGTCCACATGTCGCATCTCTTCGCTCTGATCCGGCCACTCGACACCAACGTCATGACGCATTATCAGAATATCGCGCTCGCCTGGCTCTGTGCATAAACAAACCGAAATGTTATCAGTTTTCTACTGTAAACTCAGTTTTCGTTCTTATTATTTTGTTTGTAAGCTTGTGACCTAGTATTACATCCAACAACAATGCTGTTTAGTAACAGACAATGATTTAATTGTATAGTATCAATATTCGATCAATCCAAGACAAATCAAATATATATTAATGTTGTAAACTTAATGGCAGAATGGAATAATAAATAGTCCTTGTCAATATTTTCTAAGCAGTATTAGTAGTATATTTATTTTAAGTATGTCTTGAAAAACAAATATATATAATATATATATATGAATAAAATAGTAATATATATAATTTCTATTTATTCAACAGATATTGATATATGTATTTTTATTGTTCCATATTAGTAAACTTACGATAGGCCAGCTTTTTGCAAAGATAGTTACTGAGTGTATCCAGTGGAGTAAGTCGTTTATCAACAAGTGCATCATCAAGTAAGCCAAGTCTGATCAGAATACATAGAATATATATTTACAGTAACTCAAAATTGTAAAAGCTTTGTACATATTTACATTACTTCAGTATTATACGTAGGAATCCTTATTAATAACATTACAGATTAATAACTAAATAACAATCCTGTTATTTAGTTAGATATTATTATATTTTGTTATTTCACGCTATTAGAGTGTAATATTATTAACGTAGTATTACACTACAGTATTAACAAAGTATTTTCTACTCCAGTTTAAAAATTACCTAGGGTCTTAAAGCAAAAAGATTTCTTATTATTCAATTAAGACCTTCCCATAAAAATGATATGGATATCATAATATGGAATGAAATATGATATAAAAAAATTATATGGATATTATATTTGTAATTATAAGTATTCACTTCGATACATTCTAACTTGATAAAGGTAAAAAAGAAGAAAAATGAGACTGTTGTGACTTACTCTTCAATACAATGCAGAACTTCCTGATAGCCTCCAACACGTTCACAAACGATATCCTTAAGTGTAGCAAGCAGTATATCAGGCTTCTTTCCAAGCATTTCACAGATAAGCTCTTTCTATAAAATAATTCATAAACAGATAAGTTTAATTAACTTTTTCTAAATTGTCACACCAGAAAACTACTTGACTATAGAACAATTCATATAAAACTACATTAACAATCAATTGTTAAAAGAATAAGTTATGAATGATATAAATACACAAGTACCAACAAAATGACGCCAAATACATTAATGTGACAAATCAGTCTAACAATTTAATATCTCCAATCATGACTAAATTTAGACTAAGAAAAAGTTAACTTAACTAACCAAACTAACTAATCATTAATTATTAACTAACTAACTATAAAAGTTAAGTGAGCAAACTAAAATTAATATTAAGTTAAATTTGGATTAATCTAGTTTAATTTATTAATCTAGTGTGAGATTAAAGTAAAATAATCAAATTAAAAGTCAAATGTCAATCGAAAATAAAATATTCTTTGATTGCTAGTCAAGGTACACTATAATTACCCAAGTAATATCCCTTGCTGCGGGATGCAAACACGCGTGTGGGTTTGGATCAATAAGTCCAAGATTATGAAGAGCAATAGCAGTCGTCGAAAATCCCTTTGAAATAAAACAACAAAATTATTTAAGAAAAGAACACAATATAAAAATTAATTCAAACATTACAATCAATTATCATTCAATAATCAATCAATCAATAAAAGTTTAACATCTGTTTAACTGTCATGGGACGATGTCGCAGACGTCCCTCAGCATCAGGAAAGACCACACATGCTCCACCCAAGAGTGAGGACAAACCATCAACTGAGAGAAAACCATTTAGCCGTGAAATCAGTCCGTAAAAAAAAGATAAATCTAAGGTGGAAAAAGATAAGTTTTAAGCTGAGAATGAAAGAAATGAAAAGAAGTAGAGGAACATAAGTTAAGAGGTAAACTATTCCAGACAGTGGAAGCAGCAAAGGAAAAGGATCGTTGACCTTGAGCAGATTTTATGAGAGGAAGAGAAAGTTTGTACGGATATGAAGAACGAAGAGTGCGAGAAGGAACATAAGGTTTGATGATTTCAGTGAGATAAGAAGGTTGATGATGATGC
>JAQIXG010000964.1:0-25661 GCA_034700105.1 Oconnorella tubifera | reverse complement strand
AATGATTGTCCTGTTTTTTTACATTTTTTTAATCTGGGGGGTAAAAATACCCCCCTGGTTGACGGATAAAGGTTAAATAGAAATTTGAGCATTCAAGCCAAATGCGCTAATTAGTGGCCTAATGACTTTGTTCTGAAGTTGAATTATATATTTTCTAATTGACGATTTTTGGGGATATCTCCGATTTGTATATTATATTTTGTTCAATAAGGTGTGAGAGACAGCAGAGAGATGGCGAAGAAACCAATAACAAAATTGAAGCCATCAAGGAGAGTCTACAGAATACTTTGGAATCTTTGACTCAACTTGTGGGTTAGTGACATTTCATCTTTGATTTTTACAGATTCATCTGCATACTTTGCCACCTGTGAATAATTAATATACCATTCTCGCCTTTTCTCTTACGCTTTATAAAAAAAGTAGGGCTTATAATAATTAAAAACAATTCATTATAGGATATTTCAACACTTTAGTAAACAAATAACTTATTTACTGTAAATGAGTCTTATTTTCACTGTAATATTGAAACCTGTTACAGAGAAATCCCAACTGATGAAGATTAATCTGGTCACTACCATTGTCAACCCATACATGACGAACAAGATGACTGCAGTGTTGGAGCAGTGTGAACAGTGCAAAGCCAGCATTGCTTCTAGTGAAGAACAGTTTCCTAAAACAGCCTGAATCGGTCTTCCTGGCCCTGTCAAAGCTGTGTTAGATTCTATGATATAATAACTAACTTTATAATCGTTATTAAGAAGAGCATTAAAATGTTCAATGTTTTATTTTGACATTTGGCTTTCCTTTATACTTCGAGTTAAGCCCTATTATAATAATTATTGAAAGCTGGTTTAATTTACAGATATTTAAGACGAATGTTTGTCATTATAATAACCAATTGATATTATGCTTTTTTAATTCTATAATGATAGTCTAATGTAAATCTATCCTATCATTTTAATGAAACCATCGTACTTTCTTTGAATGATGACTCTATCATCATTAAAAGAAATGTAGATATGTAGATTAATTGCAGTTATATGCTACTTTTAGAGTTTAGCTCAAATTTTTGATTGTACATCATCTTTAAAATTTAAAATTTCACAGGCGTTAATCACCCATCACATCTGTAAATATATTGATCGTGCACGTGCAGATAACGCTACGTTGCACAGATTCAAAAATTGACAACAATTATAATTATTAGCTCTACATAAAAATATCTTGCTAGTTTAATCTGCATTAATTCAGTCAACAATTCATGTACAGATGATTTCTAGATTTTGAAGCATCTAATATGGAAACTGAGAAGGTAATGAAGTAACTTTCAATGATTATTCTCTAATCTATATAGTAGATACGCAAGCAGTTTAATCAATTAGACTTAACTTTAAATAGTTGCATTTTAAATAGTCGAAATATCTATGGTATTGTAATTTCAATAATTTGGCCTGTATACCGTATGTTAAACGATACAGCCTTTGTATCGCGACTGATGAAATTCTCTAACAAAAAAACCTATAGTAAAACTACAGTATAATGTAGTTTTCATGCAGTATACAGTAGTAGCACTGAAGTATACTGCAGCAGACTGTAGTATATTGTAGATGACGAAAATTATACTACAGTTTCACTGAAGTATACTATAGTCATACTGTAGTTAACTGTAGTAAATACATACTACACTGTAGTAAACTGCAGTACAACTATTGTATACTACAGACTTACTGTAGTTATAAATTAGACTATAGTAAATACTACAGTGAAATTACTATACTACAATAATACTATAGTATATCTTTATCCGACTGTAGTAAACTATACTTGTACTATATTACGAGTAAAAATAACACAAATCAATTGTGACAATTCTTTTTTACTCTAAACGATAAGCATTCCATTAATCTACAATCATTAATTGGTGAATGCTAAGCATTAATTACATACGCAAACACACGCACGCACTCACGCATACAAGCAAGCGCGTGCTTGAAAATATATTATGTGGTTGAATCTATAATTCAAATATTATTGAAAATATATTACCTGCTTGAAAACATATTAAAATATATTGCGTGATTAAAAAATATTACACACACACACGTAAACACAATAATTTGAAAACAAAAAAGATATTACATTCATTTAATCGATTTGTTGTCCTCTTAATGTCACATCAACATAAAAAGATTACTTGTTAGAGCCGTGTAAATTGCCTGTGCAAGCAAATAAGTGATGAATAAATCATAAATAAATCATAAATATAAGAATTACGGTGCAAGTGCGTATAAAGCTTCAATGCTTCAATAAAGCTTTGTCGAGGCCCGTTAGAGAAGTGGTTAGAGCGTTGGATTCAAAACCCATAGGTCCAGGTTCGAATCCCGGTTAACTTACTATTTCTCAAACGAACCGCACCCTTTAGTAAGGTACTTATATTGACAGCTACGTCTTCGACATCGTTAATATGGTAATCCAGAAGTAAAACGTAACGTAATAAATTTTTATTCCCAAAGCCTATTCAAAAAAAGTTGCTTAACGTCACATCAGCATGAATACTCTTTAGTGACAAACTGCAAACTCAGCAAAGTGATGAGTGAACACTGGACTTTTATATTAAATTGCAGTATATAGCTTTACAATAATTAGGTATAACAATTTGCAAACACAAAGCTGGATATGATTTTAATTCTCAATTGGGGCAGGAAAATTCAAGTAAATTTAAAGCTAAACATTATGTTTACATACAAGCAACAAAACATTTATTTTACCTTCTTTAAATCAAAATTATCACTCGATTTTCACACAGTTATAAAGCCGGTCCCCGTAACTAACCAAAAATTGAATCCTAACCTTAGCACTAAACTTAACGCCAATCCTAACCCAACCCAAATCTTAATCCCTAAGTCCCCAACCAAAACGTTATGAATAAATAGTCAGGTATATTTGTCGAGCCGTTTCGATGGGTCACAGATCTATCTATCAATGGCATAAACTTATACAATCTACTATACACAGGCATAACATAACTCAATCCATAAGGCTCACATACTAATTTTGTTGTTTTCTTATGGATCTTTCTACGTCTTAAACCTCTCGCAAATATGATAAAATATAATAAAAAAGCAAACAGAAGCTCACATGGAAAAGAGCGAAAGCACAGCATCAGGGTTCATTTTGAGGTTTGTAATAGTTTCCCATATGCGCTTTTAACTGTATGCGCTTTTTATGTATGCGCTTTTTATGTATGCGCTTGTTTAACATGACTAAGCGCTTTTGACTGTGCACAATTTAAACACCATTATCTCTCGTCACTTTTGATAGAGCGATGAATAGTAATTTATAACAGAAAAATGTGTAAAAAAATCTCATTTTCATTTTTTATACTCATGAAATTACTATCTACTTCTGATCACTCATAATTATATCATAAATATCAGAAACTCGAGCTCGTGTGAAGCTCCTGTTGCACACGAACATAGCATAACGTGGATCTTTTCTGTAAAGCCCTAAATCCCGTTTTAATTTATAAAATTCATCAATCTGTTTTTCAAAGTGATAATCATTAGAAAGTCGCCTATGCTGCTTAGAAGTATTGTTGTTCACATCTTTCTTCTTACGAGAAAGATTTCTTCTCATTTCATCTAACAGTAACTGTCGCTGTTTAATATCCGGCAATTTATCAGCATTAGCAAAATAAATACTGTGAGTACCTCTGTGGCCGTAACCAAATTTATTTAGAAAGTAATCACAAGGAGCACAACATAATCTAGATATGCCAATATAGGTATTTTCCTTGTTAAGTAGTGGGAAATTAAATGCAATATTTAATTCGGCATGGATCGAGTCTGTGGCACCATGACTCAAAATTTCATAATCAAACTTAGGACTAGTTTTCAAACGATGCAAAATTTTGTGTACATCCTGCATAGGTCTTACAAATCTTGAATTAAATTCAATGCAAGCATCATATTCCGCTTTTACAGCATCAGCCACAATTAACTTTTGTTCCAAGTGTGGAGAAGTTCCTTGTGTAATGTCTAAAAATTGTCGTAGTACTATCAGTTTCTGTATTGATGCTATTCGCGCCTGTAATACTTGTTGATATGCCGAATATAAAAAGCTTATGCCATCTGCTACATCTGTAGGCACATTAGTAACGGTCATTGTTAAGTTTTTGCAAAACTTCATTATTTTTTGTCTTAGAGTTTTATTTTCAAGGCTTTCAATAAAATCCCTAATCAGCTCATTATTTCTTAAATCTTTAATCTTTAAACTTTTATAATAGAGTCTTAAGTTTTCTCTAAAATCCACGTTAAATAACAAATAAAAAACCACAAGTAATTCCTTCTCTTGTTTCTTCATAGCATCAACCATTATGTTAACTATACCTTCAGTGCCAAGCTTTTTACCAGTATTTGCATTATATGATAAAAAGAAAGTTTGTTCATAGTACAATACAGCAGCACATTCACCTTGGATAGCCAGCAAACTGGCTAGGCTATCCAAATACCTTTTATCTTTATAACAATCTTTGTCGTAGTAATTATCTACTGCATCACCCGCTATAAAGTTTTCCTTAAAAATAAATTCTTCTGATTCGCTCATAATTAGTTTTAATCCAATTAGATCAGTTCATTGAAGTCTGATAAATCATCGGGGTCTTCTAAACTATTATAATAGTAAGTTTCAGCTTCAGCAAAACACGTTATAGCTTCACGGTCACTTAAATGTAGTAAGTCACGTAAGGCAGATATTTTCTTACAAATATTACTCGCTAAAAAACGTTCAAATGTACCCTGTGCCTCTTCTTCGCTCTCTAAATGCTTCGCAAGTTCTTTTAAAAATTCGTCACTCAGTAGTTTTCCAGATTTTAATTCGTCACTAACTTTGTTCCTGATAAATTGTTTAGCATGTTTTTGGTCACCTTTCTTTAAAGCGATAGATAACGCGGTATTATCGTAGGTGTCACCATTGAAAGGGTCTGCTCCTAAGCCAAGTAAATGTTCAATAACTTCATCACTTCCACAAGTAACCGCTCTCATCAGCAAAGTATCCAATCCGTGATCAGCGATTTTAAAAATTCCTTTCGGCAATATGTCATCAAGAGTAGTAACGTTATCCTTTTCGAAAACGAAATATGTTTCTAAATGTCCACCAATAAACTTCAGATCTAGATTATATCGTTCCAATAAATGTTCAGCTATTCTTACGCATGACATAACTGTTGTTAAAGGTCCACCTTTATCGTTTTTTTTAACGTAATCATTGAACTTAGGTACAGTTGAGTCTAAAAGAACTCGATTTTCTTCTAATTTAACTAGGAACTTTGGGTCATTAAATTCAGGAAGCTTAAAAGTGCAAATTCTATCTTTAGCTTCTATAAGTTCCTGGGGTAAATTTTCTATTTCACTGAGAAAACTCTGTAGTTCTACAAACTGCTTGACTAAACCCTTATAACCAAATTCGTAATCTTTTGACATAATTCTCTCATGTGATTCATTTCAGTCGACACAATAATTATTCTGTTAAAGTTGACCTTAACAGGCAATGAATGTTAATATCTGCAAATATTCGAGTTAAAACTTCAATATCCTCGTAAGAGCGAATATAAATGTCATTCTTAAATATATAAACAAAAAAATTATAAAAAAATGCTATTATTCAGAACTCAAATTGTTATTTGAAAGGCAAAAATGCAAATTACTGTAATATGTAGTACTTGTATTGTATATAAACATTTGATTATTTTGGACTAGTTAAGATTTACAATTTGAAAGTCATACGTTATATTAATGTATTGACGGAAAGCAATTCTTCGAACTAATACTTGTGTGTGATCTTAAATTATATTTATAAAAAGAAACTGAAGTTAGTATCAAATGATACTCCACGTAACCAACTTACAGTTAAGGTCTAAATAGGTTTAGGGTTAGAAATTGGTCTGCATCTATGTCTAATTGGATCAAAACCATCTTTGTAACTCATCTCAATCTTATTAAATCTGAGATTATCTGTAAATCAACATTCAAACTATTATTTAATTAATTTAAAATTAATTTAAATTTAACGATGAATTTATAAACTCTAATCCTACTCATAATTTCTAACCCTAACATTAATTAAAATCAATTTTATCAAAATTATTTGACACCACAATTCGTTGTACATCATTTCGTAGGTCCTACTAACAAAGGAACCCAATTCACAGACAGTTCTCCCATTATTTTGCCTAAGTATTTCTTAAGATAAACAAGATAATTTATCCTAAATCAAAATTTATCTTATCCTTAAGTCAATTAACGTACCATATATAAACTATGGAAAAAATAAGCTAATTATAATTCTAAGTTATTCTTCATTAAGTTCCGCAGTTTTTACTAAGTTCTTCCTAAGTCACAAAAGACCGCACAATTCGGAGCAAACAATTTATATTAGGGTTTGGATAATTTTTATTGGGTTAAGGTTAGAGTTAACCTAATCATAATAAAATTTGTCCGGCTCCAAATTGTCTGGGAACCCAAAAACTTCCTAAGTTGTTTTCATGAATTGCACGTCAAATGTCAAATCAATACTTACAGCTAAACCTAGAGGGTTATATAAATACACAGCAGGGTATCGTGATAACCAATTCTAGCTCAAATTGTCGCTAGAACGTGTTTTATGCACAGCCATGCAAATCTAAATGAATACAAAACATATTATATTTATAATTTTGTTATAAATTTAGTCAATTATAACAATAATGCGTATTACTATCATTATTATTATTTTAATTCTTTTAAAATAATTATTTTAAAATAATGCCAAATATGCGAATTATATAATATAAAAATTAATATTATAAATAATATTAATATAAAATAATGATGAAATGACTGAAAGTACGTCATTTTGAGTAATGTACGTCATTTTCAATAATTTACTATAGTAAAGTGAAATACTAGTGTTTTCGCATGACCAAAACACTATAGTTTTTACTACAGATTTTACTATGGTATTTTTTTGTAATGGTCGTAATATGTTTTAACAATGAAACTAACAAAAGATGCTGGCATTAATTTTTCAGAAAAGCAAATTAAAGACGCAGAAAACGCTTGAAGATGAACAACTTCAAGGTTGGTAACTAGAAATTAGTAGAAATTTTGACAATAAATGCACATTTAAAAACAAATCATGTTTCGTTAACAGTATGATGTGGTCCAGTTGGTAATTACGGCGGTATTTTAAATAGCATTTGATGTTTCAATTGACATATATCGCTGTGAAAAATGTATTTTACTTAATTTTCGAAGAATTTCGTGAAGCTTTCGAGTTGTTCGATAAAGATGACAGTGGCTTTATTTCAACTCGTGAACTCGGTCTTTTGATGAGAAGCTTGGGTCAAAATCCAACTCAGCAGGAACTCATGGATATGATTAATGAATTCGATGTTGATGGTAATTAGGTTTTTGTGTTCAACTTTCAAATAAGTTCTTTTTAATTAATCAAGTAAAATGAATTAGCAATACTATTTGAAAAATAATACAGCAAATTTATCTTATTTCTGTAACATACTTTAAGTTGTTACAAAAGGTTTTCAAAGCTATCCTATGAAGTTCAAATATTTATCTGTAATACAAGCAGTAATATAATTAATGAAAATTGTATTCTTTTCATTACAATTTTCACTCAATGCTGAATATCATAACATTGGCTATTAGCTATGTATTTTAGTACAGTGTTGGTCTCCCAGCCAATACAGAAATTAAATTCCATTATTAAACGATGATATGTTTAGACAACGAACAGATGGACTTTGAAGAATTTGTTCAGTTGATGACAAAGAAACTTTATGAAATCGACGACATGGACGAACAGGTTTTAATCTACTTAAAATTAATTTTATAGTACAATTTTTATCTAAATCTGATTACAGATAGATACAATGGCATATTTTATGTAGCATTTTAGAGCGTAATATTGGATTAGCAAATAATAGATATTTCAGCTATAGTTTTATATTATTTGCATTAGCAAATAATATAAAACTATAGCTGATCTATTTTGATATCAATTTAAATTAAACTAACCGTTACTCATTCCACCAATCCAATATTACGCTCTAAAATGCTACATAAAATATGCCATTGTAATTCTAACATACAAATTAATTTTATATATAAATTAATTTTAATCAGGTTAATGAAGCTCTGAGAGCATTTGATCCAGACGGGCATGGTCATATAGACGTATCAGACGTTAAGCTTGCACTAAGTCATTCCGTAATGTCTTCCACTCAAACTGAAGAAAGACTGAATCCAGATGAAATAGAACAACTGATCAACATGCTAGATCCTGATCAAGATGGGCAAATACAATATGATGGTATTTAATACTATAAATCACATTATCATATATCAGCATATTGTATATTACAGTATTAAATATCATCATATAGTATTTGTGCAAGCATAATTTTCTTTATAAAAGTGAAAACACTTTATATGTAGATGCTACAGTAAATAAATGAAAGTATAAATCTCTTATGTCACTTTCAGCCTGGTTTTCAAGTATATTACTTTTACAGCTAAGTTTCTACTAGTTTGATTGCATTAACATAATAGTAATATTATTAGTTCACGTACAGATAATATTAAATACTAGCATGCTAATGAAATTTTTTAGCATTTGCAATACGATGTATAGTTTTCTGGTATTTTAACATCTTGTGTAAATCGGAATGTTTTTCTTTTCAGATTTCCGAGAAATCATTTCAGCGAATAACTCCAACTTTCACTGATCGACTTTGACACAACTCTCTAATAAACATAAAGACCACTAGACTAGTATTAATATTTCTTGACAATTAATTTTATTTGTAAGATTCTTTGAGATAACTAACTACAATCGTCTAATTTTCGTTTTAAATTCACTTCAGTAGCGTTTGCATCGCTTAATTCAATTTTTTCACAGTTTTGAATCGATTGCAATTCAATCACCGAATGACTGCCACTTTCTATTCGAGAAGACTGCATATCTTTTCCCGTTTCTTCGAAAACTAGCGAAAGTTTAACGTCTTCTTTTAAAGATCCGTTAAGACATTCGCTTTTTACCAGTAAATCTAATTCTTTAGATTCCGAAACAACTGAATCGTTCAACTTAACTAATTCAATTTTAGGTTTCTCTAAAATATCGCTTTTCTTTTCATCTAAACAATTACCAAGAACACAATTATCACTAATCTCAGGACTCGGTTTATTATCTACGAGAATGGAAGCATTTCTTTTCGATGTTTCGCTAAATTTACTATCGTTCTGTAAGGAAGGATCAATAACAAGAACTGGCAAAATTCGACCACCTTGAATCTCGTGTGTTGAATGAGGAACAACAAGCGGCTGATTCCAGACTGGAAGACTTACTCCCAGTTCTTTGCAAACCTGAGTGAAAGAAATAAAAATAAGAACTAAATAATTGACTGAAAGTTTGCATTTATTTCAGTAATCCAAACCCAGTAAACAATCAGCGTTTTTCATCCCACCATAGCGAATTTTGATAAATTTAAAACTAGTTTAAAGAATACTTAATTAAAATTGCCTTGCATAATAAAATTCGTATCAAATACTAATGAGCCAAAGCTCATTAGAGCCAAAGCTCATTAGAGCACTGGACTCGAACGCGACTGGTCCAGATTCGAATACAGGATAGCTCGCTATTTCTTCAATCTGCTTCACTCTTTAGTGAAACATTTAAATTGACAAAGACATATAATAAATACGATAATCCATGCTGTTAAAAGAAACATAACCTTATAAAGATTACTCTTTATATTTTACACAATTATGATGTCAGCCAGACTTACTCCAATTAAAACATCATCTATATACGCGTGAACACGCAGATCACTCTGAGCATCCAGCCTTGTAGTCTGCAGATTTACTATAACTAGTCGCCCGCCGTTTTTCTTACACAATATCGGCATACCCCCGCACGGCATGATTTGAAGGGAAGTGCCGAGACAGAGACAAAGATCGGCTTGTTTACAGTTCTTGTCAGATTCGTCGAGTTGAAGAACTGGTAATGAGTCTTCCCAATCTAATATCGTATCGCGCAATCTACCTCTGCAACATTTTTTCATTTTAAATAAAATTAGAAATAACTTAAAGGAAACTTAATCGAAATTAAGCTTCTATGATAAAATTGATTGAATTTGATGTTCATATTCTATGACGATTATTTTAAGGATAAAAAGAAGTCTTAAAATGGATTGATTCTATTCACTAATAGCTTATTGTCACATCAGCATAGACAGGGTATTTAATATCATGAATTAAAGTTAATATAACTCGATTCAAACAAGTCTAATTCATTAAAAACTTAACAGCTTCACAATAAATCGATTCAAACAAACGCCTAGTTTTTGTTAGATTCTTATTTCAATTAAAATACATTAAAAAGATGGATTGATACATTATAATTTAGCCATATGAAAATATCTTAAAATGAAAAGAATATGTTGAGAGTTACTTGCCTGCAGCGTCCACGTCTTTTGGTCTGAATACAAACAGACCCGGTATGTTTTAATGCCATTGTGGCAACTACTTTATCTCTGATATACTACAACAATTATAAAGCAAAATACAAAATCAGAGTGAACAAAAACAAAGTTAAAAATGGTAATTCGCAATGAAATTACATTAAACAGATAGTTGTATGGGCCATGTTTAACTGTAAAGATTCGGATAATTAGATCCAACTGACCTCAGTTTTGCAAGTGTCACAAACTTCAATAAACATATTTCCGTGTAGCTCAGCAAGTCGATCGATGGGAAACCCAGATCTCATATGTAGACCATCAACGTTTTGACTGATCAGATACTTTAAATAACCTATGCAGAGAATATATTAATAGAATTCTACTGAAAATTACAACATTTACGTCATTTAAAATTAAGCCCAGATTTGAAATATAATTAGAATAATATATTCAAAATAAATAATTAAATTAATATATCTAACCAGCATGTTCCAATGCAACTAGTGCTAAATGAGCACTAGTAGGTCCAGCATCTTCAAATGTAACGCTGCATTCTACAGACAATCCAACTTTTTCTTGAGTCCAAACACCTAAATATATAAAAACAATACTTTTTATCAAAATATTAGATCTGTATTACATAGCCTAACTATCCATTATAACACAGTTGAGAATACCATGTTTATTAATTCCTAATAATAGGCATCTAAGTTTACTATTTAAAAGATATAAACCATTTATGAATCTGAATGTGACACACAAACCTTTAGGTCCACGGAAGTCTGGTATACCGGCCGATGTGCTGACCCCCGCCCCGGTAATTACCACCATGTGCTTACTCCCTCGAATCATTTCAGCCAATTCGTGGACCTTCGTCCGCACGGATTCGGTCGAGTCAAATTTCTCCGGCATACCGCATTTGCCCTTGTGTTCGTAGGGAGACAGGCCAGATGCATAGTTGACAGACATTGAGAGGAATTAAATCTTTATTTTAAAGAAATATCTGAATATATATCAGTAATTTTTGCAGAGATTTGGTCAAAAAATAAATTTTTGAGAATTAATATTTATAAACAAAGCAAAACAAAGCAGTCGAAGATTTTTTTCAAAATATAGCAACTAGCATTGTAATTGTTGAAAGAAAATGCTATTCAAAAACTGTAATTATCATATTATCTGTTTAATTTTCACAATCTTCTTTCATTTTAATTGTTATATTAAACTAAACCGTGTTTCAATAATGCATCTTCACAAACTATAAAAAAAATTTACAAAGAAAATTGTGTTAAAGTGAATTGCAGTGAATTATAGTGAATTCAATTGCTGTCAAAACAAACATTTCTCACACAGTATCAACAAAAACAGAAGCATATTATACAAATATTTATTATGCAAGCCGTAATGTTTCAAAGTTTAGTAAAACTATTCATATTTAAAATTTCAAACATTAATTATTTATGGAATTCTATACAACAGTTCACCATCTTCATCATAAATGTCCTTCCCTTTCTGAAACGCAACCCGATTGCTCGATACTTCGCTATCGCTATTTTGAACTTTCTTAAATTGAGCCCTCTTGTTCAATCTGGCTTCAGGCAGCTCAGATCTCCTTCCAAAAGGATACTGATATCCTCTTTTCTCATCATATACATAACCTTCTTTTTCATTATCTTTATCTAAAGAAACATCATACCGTATTTCTTTATATATTTCATCTGCTTTTTTCATTTTTTTATTCGATTTATTTCCATCCAATTCTTGCAAACTTCTAAATCTGTTGCCTGTTTTCTGTTGACTGTTTTTGTGTGAAAAATCTTTATCATCATTCTTTTTAAAACTCTTAATGGCACATTCAGAATCATCATGATTGTAGATATTTAATGAATTTCTCATAGAATTATCACGATGAACTTTATCTTTGAAATCATTGCTGGAAGTAATTTTTAATGTATCTTTTACGCTATATTCTTCAAGTGGATAGGAAGGCTCAATATTCTTTTGATAATCTTGAACATCAGTTTGAAATTTGCTTTTAAAACGACCGTCATTAATATCGTAAAATTCATTAGTTTCATCGTAATCAAAGTCTACGTCTAAAAGCGACTTAGTCTTCAAATTATCTTCATCAAAAGTTTCACTTCGCAGCGTTTCACTCAAACTAGAAATAATATTTCTATTACCATCACTAACATTAGAAAAAGATTGAGAAACATTCTTCAACATATTTCTATCTTGTTTTTTATGATAATTCATTTTTGCATATTCCTTATTTATCACAGACTTATCAAATAAGGTATCAGTACTTGATTTTGAAGCAATTTTCCCAGACGTTAATTCCAAATACTTATTTCCGCCTGAATTTTCAATGCATTTCTTTGTTTGATTTTTATTTACATTCTTCGTTTTCATTTTTTCGCAGTAATCTTTAACAATGAGCTCAAACATACCCGCATGTTTATTAACTTCATCTTTTCCCGAATCCAATGACAAAGTTCTCGAAGCCGCTGGCAAGGCTGGATTACCTGCAAAACTGTCAATTCTTGCCGGTAATTTTACTGGTCCCCCGCTTACCAAGGCAGGTTGGCTGCCATTAATCGCAAGCCAACGTTTTTTTACGGCATTATCGTGTTGTTCAATTTCTTCAGCTGATCTCAACACATGCTTGGATTTGAGCAACTTTTGGATGCCTTCCTCACTGATTGGAAAGCTCTCGGCAAGTCGCTGAGGTGTCCATTCCTTGGGATCCTGACCATGTAGAAAACGGATCTGTTCTTTAGCGTCCCAAGTGAGAAGATTGGTTTCCTGCGGATCTCGGAAATATTTACGTTTTATTATCTTTAACACGAGAGCTTTTCTAAACCTTTGCTCTTCTCTGAAGTGCAAAAAAAGTACTTTATTTCAATTGTATTAAGAATTAAAAAATATTTCAATCAAAATTTCATTAGACTTAGTCAGTGGTCACCTTAAATAAATCTTATACTCCTTTAACAACATTTAATTAAAAGTGTTTAAATGTTTTATTACTTTGTTATAATAAACTTTAGAAACTATATTTCTGAAAAATGACATCCAAGGTATATAAAACCTTCTATACATATGCTTTAAGCAACAATAAGTTTATAAATAAATATAAATATAAACGTTTACACAACCTGTGAAGTTTATCATCATCTGTATTTTGAGAATGCATCTGTGAATGCATCCAGTCCTCTATATGTTCAGCTTCATCGGCCAAAGTCTGAAGCTCTTCAGGATCCTCATCTTCAAACATCGTACGAGCTTGTTTCATCCTGCCTGGAAGCCTACGCTCTCCTGCATTATCTAATTACAGCAAGACATACAAAATTCAACATTATTATGATACATTAAATAACCAAATGTTAACAATTTTAATCAATTTTCTGAGAAAGAAACATTGTGTGATGTTTATATGGAATGTTTATAGATCGTGTCAGTGGCGTAGTGAGGGGGGGGGCAGGAGAGGGGGCGGCCGCCCCGGGCGCCGGTCTATGTGGGCGCCGGGGGCCAAAATTTGGATACCACATTACAAATGTTGCAAAGTTTCAGTAATGTTTGATGTTCAATTTTTTTCCATAATTCTACAACCTCTCATATCAATACTTTGTGTGGGTTATTTCAAATAATTTTTCTGGCCTAGGTTTTTTTGACAAATAGCTTTTTTATATCTCGCCAACGCTGAGAGATCTAATTTCATCAACGGGCGGCGAAAGAGGCTGAGTGTCTCTCGAGCATTAGCGCGAACAACATACGTCCAACCACTATATAACAAATAATTCTTTTTAGTTGTCAATTAAACTCATTTTGAAAACATAAGCCTACAATAAGTCAAAATGAAAAACAATTTTGGTTATATAATTATTTCGCTCGTTGAAAAAGAGGGGGGCGCCATAAACCCTAGCTACGCCACTGGATCGTGTAATATGTCTCATAATTTTTGTGTTAACCTTTTATGTAAAATTGATAGTATATGGATGGATAGTTAATAATAATAATTTATCAATTAAATATACCCCTTGTGGTTGTGCGTCTCTCTCTATACAGTAGCAATGGTTGAGAGATAGGAACCCAGCGATATCGAACAACATTTAACAACTTTAGCATTGTATAATATATGTTCAGCGATCACATTAATATCATCTTAAATAAATACATGTTTAGCATTGTATTGTTAATTATTATTAAAATGATTAATTCTTGGAATTAATTTATATAATCTATATTTACTACAATTTATTCTTAATAAAGTCCTGACAATTATTTAATATTGCATGTGAGCGAGTCGAGACAATATTTACTAAAAAAAATGGGTCAGACTGTTTTATACAAATCCGCACCTCAGAATTGCCTTAGCTCGGGAAACGTACAACTGTGTTAATTAGCAATAAATATGATCTGTTCAATGTTTAAGATACAATGTATTAATCAAACGCTTCAAACGAGAATGCAAATTGTAGTTGGTCCATATGATAATATAAAGCATTTAATTTAGACTTTAGCATGACGATTTAATCAACTCCTGTTTCAACTATTGTGAATAGTTGCATTGATAGATGTTTGTTTTATTTAAATACCAACTTGAATACAATTTGTTTAGTTTGATTTAGCGAAATTTCAACAGTTAATATTTGTAGATCTTTTGACCTTGTACAAGCTTACTTAAGTATAATAAAACCAAATTACTTTGATTATCATGGAATATTCAGTTTTAGGATATGTTATTTAAACTTATTTTCAGTTTACATTAAAATTTCTAAGAGGGCCTACAAAATTTAATTCTGCATTTTTGTGCACTGTAGAGTTCTAGCTCTGTCTGACAGTATTTAATTAGCATGGATCGACTGCTAGAATATAGTCCGTACTTAACAATAACTGTTCTATTGAGTGTTTTTCACGTTTTGTATGCATCAACCGGTCATCAAACGATCAATCACTTTGGCGAAGATGTCTTTCTGGATTGCAATGCATTGACGGAAAACGAAAGAGTCGGAAACTCGTTGATACAAAATGTAACTTCAGAACAAATTAAAGAATCTGATATAACAGCGAGCAATCACTCTAATAGAGCAACTTTTCAACACTGGGTTTTGCCAAACTTAACTGTAATGAACTCTGCTAAAACTGATTTTGAAGGAATATCGCTGATGTCTGGATCTGATGCAAACTTCTCGCTCTATATTTCATCGTAAGTATTGATTTTGCTTTGTAAAACCAGGATACGATAGAAAAATTTGTTGCTGTTGATGTGGATTTATTTAGTGAGGCAATATCTGGCATGGGTATCTGCGCCCAACATACTTATTATCAAAAGGACTATTAATCTACTAAAACTGATCACTTGGCTTTTTGTGAAGCCTGTAAGAGCTCTAATTGTTTACTTCGTTTGAAAGATTAGAGATGGGCTATTTTTTAAATTTCTGATTTTAAGTTTGTGACATAATTACAATATCATTACTACGATCGTTTTAAAATTATTCCTTTTGAACCACGGTTTAACTTTTGGTGTAATATTGACAGTGTACAGTGGAACGATCTCGGTGACTACCTCTGCTACGTTTTACTAGACGGCAACGTCAGTCGACCCCAATACAGTCGAGTGAAGCTATACAAATATGTTCAACCAATTTGGGAAGAATACCACTACAACTTTATTTCCGCAATTATAGCTTCGGGTAGTGTGCTTATTCTTGCTTCTATCGTCTGCATTATACATAGACTGAGATGGAGAGCAAAACATCTTGAATCGAAAGGACTTGGCGAAGGAATTCAGTCAGATTATAGAGAAACTTACAATAACGCTAGAAAATCTAATTTGGGAAGTAATGATAAGATTGGATATGATAGAGATAAGATTGTTAGAAATACAAGTTTAGCAGAAACAGCCATGTAGAGAAAATAATAGTCATCTTTTATATAGAATAGATGCTTGATGATCTGTAGTAAATGATTCAACATCAAAAAGTAATGAATTTGCATGATTCGCCACAAATATAACCGTATCTGAATCTATGATATTTTTATTTTATAGTTTCAACAAGATAGAATATTCTAATTATTCATGAAATAGTACAAATGTTTGAATGTTTAAATGACATTTCTATTAAAACAATAAACGAAGCAAATAAACTCTCCAATATAATTTTAATAAAAAATCTAATGGAATGTTCGTTGTAATAATTAATAATATAATATCAATATAGAACATAATTATAATAGGCCTATCTGTAATAGTATGTTACAGATAAGTTTATAATTACAAGGGCAAGATTCAAGGCATAATTATTAATAAATTAGTTTTATGACAAGTTAGTATTTTAATAAAAAGCTGCAAGGATTATACTAACTTAAAACAGTATAATTTACTTAATTAGTTACATGACGCTGTTTATGTAGTAAATTTTTAAACAATGTCCTTCAATTAATTATTTAAGTGCTGTATATGTAATATAATGTGCGTGTTAAATTTTAGTATCACATGATTCAAGTTCAATATAGAATCAATTTTACATTATATAAAATGTATGATAACGCTACAGTCTATCTACAATTGAACAACGCAATTAATTTGTCTAATATATAGCACACAATCTGATCAATTATAAAATAACAAAGGATAAAATAAAATAATATTATGAGAGATTATAACAAAAATAAGCAAATAAAATTACAGAGCACGAAACAATACATTAAACGTTTAATAACATAGGAATAATTACCATTTAGATTTATTATAATGCTTCATATTTTATCAAATTTTTATTATAAAATTAAATCAAACGGTATTACGCATTACTTAATTCAGTGCAAAACAGTAATCGCTAGATTTCATACACTGTACAGTAGGCTTATTGACATTATATTACCATTGCAAAAATATTATTTTTACAAAACTCACACATAAATATTAAAAAAGTACATAATATTCTGTAGGAAGCACAATATTAATAGCCCTAAAACTTTGTTGGCCTCTGTTTGTCAAATTCATTTCCAAATAATCTATCGAACCAAGTAAAAAAAGGTTGAAAATTAGTCAGAGGACGTTGATGGTGCATATCATGCTTGCGTGAACCTCCCCAGAAGGGAGCCCAGCGGTGCGGCATGAATGGGAGGTCATACCCGCAATGATCCTCGACACTCACCGCCAACATCAGGGCAAGAAAGGACCACTCGGTGAGAGGGTGAGAGTGAAGCAGCCAAGGCGATGTGGTAGTGAAGAAACCAAGACTGAAGAGCTCCCAGGGGTGGGAGTACTGCGTTACCCAACTGTTGACAGATAAATACTGATGATGGAAAGAGTGAATGTGTCGATAGAGGAAACGATTCTTGTGATGTATAACGTGCCAGATGTAATACTCAAAGTCAACGATAACTAGGCAGAGATATTGTTGCCAGCAGAATTCCCATAATGTAGGCGCTGTGGCTGGGAGATAAGTCTCAGGAGACCAAGCCCACTGTAAGAAATTATTACAAATATCAAAATAGAACGATGAAGTGAATAAAATGTTATTAGAAGGATATTAAATTGAATATTTGACATATTATACATATATTAATACATACGTTAATATTTGACATATTATGCATACATTTAATTTGATAGCAAAGTGTGTTATATAATTTGGTAAGCTATTTATTTTGACTAAGTATCGTTTACAGGTAAGTCTAGACTATAAAATAAAAAGTTTTGAAACTTTTTGAACCATACAAATTGTACAGTCGCCATTTGACTAATCTAAGATACTGAATTAAGGTACAATCAATTATATTCCTTTTAATTTTAAATAATTTATTAATATAAAACATGTAAAGCCATAATTTTAGACATGTTTTGATACTAATTGATCATTTTAGTGTCAAATATAATACCCACTCGTGCAATAGAAGCAGGCAGTATATACAAAACGTGATTCCAAATTGTATTCATAACAGCCGGTCCAAAATGTGCCCACGACACTTCAACATCTGGCTGTATTTTATGTCTTCTGATCCAGGCACTTCTTATCGAACAAATTTCTATAATCGAGAAGCATCCTTGACAAAAGAAGTAGAAAAGTACATAGACGACCATTGGAAAGATGGGAGACGAAGTGTAATAGGAGTAGCGAAGGACAGTGGACCAGAGGGGCTGCAGGAGGAGGCTGTTGCGACCGTCCCCTGGTTGGTCCTCGATCGGCCAGTCGCTGCAGTTGGGCGCTGTCGTCTGTGCGTCCAACATGCTGTTCAATCATCTATAACTCGCAAAGCGACTGATTATCAGTATTGCAGTCTGTAAGTGAATCAAGAAAGCTAGTAAAATAAATATCAGTATTGCAATCTGTAAGTGAATCAAGAAAGCTAGTAGAATAAATATGTGAAAATAGATAGTTAAATAAGACGTTGAATTGAAGTTGAATAAAGAAGTTGGCTTGATTTTTGACTGAGGTAATATTTTTCGTTGAAAATAAAGTAAAAGGTGGTTACACTACAAATAAAAAAGCCAATAAAAATATTGAAACGGAATGTTTAAAATATCATCGTATAATTGACACTCAAATATCATATTATGGATCAATGACACAGTTGGCACATGTCAACAGTTTACATATCGATTTATATCACATCACGTTCAGTTGATAACTAATATCAAAACTGGATGTTTCAAATGTCAGCCTAATATAGTTGATAAATTGCCGCATTTTTATTGCAACAGCCTGTTGATATGCCATTTATAGGAAAAAATACTATAGGTCATAAAAGATTAATAATAAAAAAATTAATGTAAAATTGTTTTCCTGTTTGTTAATATGTGTTTTCATAATTTATAATGAAACGATGTAAACGGTTTAAATTTCAGGCAATAATAACATTTTAGCATTGCATTTAATAATTTAAAAAAAATCAATTCACGTTTTAAAATTTATTAATTGCTTAAACTTTCACAATTATTTGATAAAATAGCTAAAAAATAAGTATAACGGACCTTTGGCTATGAATACACGATTACTTTTAAGAGCGTTTTGACTATATTTTCTAACAGACAATATATATATATATGACAATATATGACATGTACTTTTCTACTTCTTTTGTCAAGGATGCTTCTCGATTATAGAAATTTTTTCGATAAGAAGTGCCTGGATCAGACGACATAAAATATAGCCAGATGTTGAAGTGTCGTGGACACATTTTGGACCGGCTGTTATGAATACAATACAGTTATTGCACAGTTGCGACAAACTGACAGCTTTTTCGAATATTAATTTGAAATAGTAACTTGAAAAGAGATCTGATTGTTAAATGCATTCCCGGGCCAATGGATTATTTCTGTTATAAAAATGGGGTTAAATTCTCTTATTAGGCGTCAACACTGGGATCTTTGATATAGTTTCTCCCAATACTTTTTTCTAACTTTTCTCAAACGGATTTTATTTGCAATACCGAGTTTATACTTTCAATAAACTGTTTTTAAACACGTTCATATTAATAAAACATCTTAAATAATATTTAACAATATTCAAATATTGCATTCATATTTTCATCTTCTTAAATTATAAACAATAGTACTACCAGAAAATTCTTCTAACAAAATATACTTACTTGCGGTTAATAGTTTAACTCGACCAGCTACATGTCCGTGCTGAATACACTACATACAGTATTTGACGCTAAATATCTACACACTGCTTATACAGTATAATAATAATACTAACTAGATCGGCTGAATATTTCACAATCGAGCTACAAGTAGTCCTAATAACTGCGCGAATACTTTATAAAAGTTATTGATCCGTTGCAGTTTTTGTGCATAAACTATCTGCAACAGAAATGGTTTAAGTTCAACCTATAATAGTATTTTTGCATGCCGCGGCCTGCAACAATAATGAGCTAAAAAATGTCAGCGTTTGGGCAAAGCTTTTGGCAAGAATGAATGTTACGCCTGGAGAATTGTTGTGTATCGGCTTGATTCTTGACATTTAATCATCATTATTAGTTAAGTATACTTTCTATAAGCCCCAAAAAACTAGATATTTAACGTAGACAGCAAACGCGCAGTGTGTTGTGACTTATGGCTAAGTTCAAAAATAAAATTAGCCACGAAACGAAATAGCGCCCGTAATTTTTTTTACCAGCCCCATGATTTCTAAATCTCCCCCTTACAAGGGACGGTGAGAAATCGCCCCGAGAGATATTTTGAATAAGAGCAACATTTTTAGACTTGTTAAAAAATACATTTCGTTGAGAAAGTTGCTAATCGAAGTAAATCATGTAAATAGCGTTAACAAGTTTTTTGGAAGAGAAATATTTTTTAGGTTGTCAATATAATGCTATCTCGCGTGTCTGTAAATGTTGTTCTAGTATATACCACTGCTTCTTGGTCATTATATTATACCGTAAATACTTGGTTATATTTATAGGTGGCTATTATAATCATAATTCACTGTATTTGTTATAATATTTACATTTTTACCTTGGAGAAAACAAAACGCGCGAGTAAGACTAATGACTAATGCTCTGAATGAAGATAACTTTGTAAATGGAACGCGGCTACAGACAAGCTGTTTATGAAAATGGTTTCACTGAACCGTATCATTAAGTCGCCTTAATATAGAATGTCGTGAGTTATTAGCGCTGCAGGTAAAATATAAAAACTCTATTAGATTCATTAAAATATAGTCGAGTAAAAAATTAACTATAAAAGATCAGCATTTAACTGCAACTCTGAATCTCAATACAAAACAATACTAGCATTAGCGATAACAATGTGTAAATATCATTAACGTTTTGAAACCTCAGGTTTAAGCAACAAAGAATTTAGTTTATATATTATATTATCATAGGCTTTTATGCATAGTGTCGATAAGACCATGCAAAGTTTATTGTTATATATTTTTAAATTTAGCTGAATCTAAAAGTACGTTTACTTAAATTTAGAAAACATCGCTCGTGCATAGTTATAACTTTTCATAATGCATCTTGAAATAGGCGTGATAATAAAATAAATATATTTACTTTATTGCATAACATTAGGGAAAGCTAGACGCGTGGTGAAGTTATGTGCAAATATTTGCTTCTTTGAAGTATAATGTTAATTTACAGTGAAAGGTGACGTTTAAAAATGATATCGAAGCAATATAATATTAGGTTAATCATTTTTCCACGTTAGGATATTTACAATGGAAACTCAAAACAGTGACTTTTTCATAATAAATAAATAAGGAATATTATGCAATATTACAATGTTAAGACAATATTAAGGGAATATTAAGTTCTAATTTATAAAATTATTAAATTCTAACATAAAAGGGGTGAGTTTGTATGTCGAATAAAATTTAGAGACGAAATAAAGGGATTAAAATAATATCTAATAAATTAAAATATCATTAAGTGTTTTAACTTAATAAATTGAATATTACGAAAAATATTAAGTCGAATCACCTCCCCCCCCCCCCCCTATACAACAAGATCTGGATAAGACACAAAAGTGAAATAAGTTATTCAAACAAATGAAAACTATATTTATAGTTTCAATATTTAACTTAATCAATAAAATGAACAAGCAAATTGAAACTTGATTTAAAATTCATCCATGAATTTATGTTCAATAAAAGAAAATCTTTTATTGAACTTGAACAGCGTCAATTAGACTCATCTATTATTTAATCGCCTATATTTGGAACATAAAATATTGAGAACAAATTTGAATACTTTGTAGATTAAAATTAAACATACTCAATATGTTAAAACGGCTTCAAATTGAATAAACCCGTTTATAAAAGTTTTCTAACTGCATGATTATTAAACAAAACATACAGGCTTAACATATAAGTTAAGCATAATTAAATTTTCAATTCAGTTATGGATAATTTAATTAAATTAGAATAATGCAAATAATGTTGAAGCATCAAGTAATGATCACAATCTTAAAATCTTGCTTTACAATTTTCTGATACACACAGTAAATTTCGAACTTTATATTTACGATTTTTCGATCAGAGATGAGCACAAATGATATTTATGTAAATTCTTACTTCATTGCAAAGTTCTGTACTTCTCAGCCGTGAGGAATGTTTCAATAATAATAATTCAGAAAATAAACGGCAAAGTTTGATATACAATAAATAACAGTAGCGTAGGCCCTTGTAGCCCTATCACGTGCCTTTGTTTAGATTTACTTAAGCTGGCTTAAAAATTAATATACGTAATTGTTTGACCTTGGCTAAAATGTCAATCTTGCTGCCCTTTAATTATGCAAACATAATTATTAAGATTTAAGTAATAAAAGCTAATATTAATTATGTCTTTGAAAAGTTTATAAAAAATGTAGAGCTAACAGTTTTGTATCTGTGCATGCTGTTGCAAATTGATACAAATAATATATTATCTATTCTCCTGCATACGGAAAGTTCTCGTAAAAACAAACAAAAGATACGTATTAATACTATTGACATTTATTTACTTAATAAATTTATTTGTCATTTTGATTACAGAGTAATAAATTCAAACACAGGCCGATAGGATATGGGTGCATCTGTCCGCACAAGGCAGCAGAGACATCTAATATGTATTCAATAGAGGCTGGAAATAAACATTAAATACTGGTGTATCGTATTTATGTGTTTCAAATAAAGCAACAACTATTCCCGGTACCGTATTTAGACCTTGGGGGGCCTGAAGCACAAATTTTCGGGACTTCGAGACAAAAAAAGCCAACATACAAAAAAAGCCACTTTCGACAGTGATGACCTTTTTTTTTAGTCATTGCTCTTTTTTTGCCACGCTTTCACCACCCACGTAAAGCTTAATATTATATTGGAAGCAAAAAAAATTTCTTTTAAATCTCGGGGGGAGCCCTTAGTCCGGGGGGCCCTCAGCACGCGCTGAAAGCGGAATTATAACTATAAAAAATTATAGATTGTAAGTGAAATCAATGAGCATCATATTCTAATAAAAATTAGTAATCGATAATTTGATAGGCCGCATTATCAGTTAATTAAGCCAGTATTTGCACTAATCATTTAAGTACAGTTGTAATTCTTGAGTACATTGCTTACATCATTTATAACATGTAGAATGTTATGCGCAGAACTGAAAACAAAAAAAAATATCTCGTATCAGATGACTTGTTCTTTTCAAGGGCGGAACTAACGTTGTATTTCATAACTGATTTTATACTCCATACGCACTTATGGCTGTTGATATAAGATTATTGCAAATTATTATTATTTTTACAAAAAAATGACACATTGCAAGAATCTGCAACGACTAGTTAAACTTTATCGATAAGCAAAGCTTTTCATAATATCTTTTAATAAGCTTATTTGGGCATACTTTATCACAGTTAAAAATACAGGGACTATATTATAACGGAATTTTACATTTTTGTCATATGTTTTACGTATTACAATAGTCCGTGTGTTAATTTGTATGTACAAAAACTATTACATATTACTTTGTTACAACTGACTGATTCAGTTTATTAATCTATCCAAAATCAGTTAATTTTATCTGATTATAGGAGCAACAGTTTGACAACAAATTACGCATTAACTTCCAGCATTGACCTACTGAAACAGTAACCCAGATAAAGTTCAACTTAAGACAAAGCTCTTGCGTAATGATGTACCCAATTGAATTATAAATACCAGATGAGGTTGTGCAAATATTTATACTCGGGGAACAATTAATCATTTTAATTTTGGACAACGCTTTACGCAGCTGCTGCATCATATGCTGTACGAATAATAACTCAATATTTTATTAACATATTCAAATAATTACATTATTTTCATGACATTATATAATTAATAGAATAATTATTATAATGTTTTAAGTTATTAAAGTGTCTCAACTAATTTAATTAAGACACCATAGATTAAATAATGAAATGATTAATGAATCAGTAGATTAAAACAATTTGTGTCGAATGTAATTTGAGGGAAAAATTCACATTAAATATTAACTAAAATTTAAACAAAACAATTTTAGAAATTAATCTCTTTCTTTATAATATATCTTCTTATATATTGAGGGGTATGGAGCCATCTTAACATCACCATCAGTGAAATTATGAAAGGGAATGCCTTGTTATAATAAACAACAAGATATTCCAATATTTAAACTCACTGCTGACACAATAAAATATTTGTTTCTAAGAATTTTTTTATAAACAATAGTTGTATTGAGTTCAAAGTTTAATCAACAATGGAACTATAATTGCGGACATTTTAAGCGCACAAGTTTTAAAATAAAATTCAGGCGATTCTATGCATTGAGAAAAATGGATTTAAATTATCAATTAAAATTAATCTAATTAATTTAGAATACTTCTAATGCTAACTTTTTATTTTATTTTATATTTAATATCATCAATAATAATGTTCTGAAATTAATTTCTATTTAACTCAATTGCAAGTTTAAGACTTGAATTCGTTCCAGTTTTCATTTTAAGTTTAGCTTGAAAAAATAACAATAAGATCTTTAATTAAATTGTAACATGTCAGTATTCAATACATCAGTGTTGTCAGTCAATCAGCAAATAAATTCATGGACTGATCTTTATTACCAGCAAGATTATCGTTTACTGCAGCCAGTATGGTCATTGGTATTACAATATTCATATTACACTTCCTCGCCTATCTTTCCTATTATAATTTCCATAACACTATACTTTATTTGTCAAGCTCCATTCACAATCATCGATATTTGCGCTAATCGGTTTGTCTGCGTCAGACGATTTAAAATTCAACCTGAAGCGGAAGTCACGTGGTCAGTGATTCGACCCGCTTTGGTGACAACCGGATGGAATCATTTGTTGTATATACTTCCGGCGTCAGTTGCTCAGGTTAGGCGATTAGTGCAATATAATTTTATATAATTAAAGTGAAATTTAATAACTGAATTCAGTTAAAACGTCTAGTTACGCTTTATAGTAATGTAGGCAACTACTATAGATATGCTAAAATTCTCTGTTGTATTATTACTTAGCGTTAGAACGTTTAATGTGTGCTTATGTACAGTGGCGTAATTTCAAATTCAGGGTCCCCCTGCAAGCTTTTCAAAAGGGCCCCCCCATTTTTAGTAAGTTAAGAAATTAAAACTACCATTAGATCGCGAATTGTGAACAAATACAACATTTCAAAAGAATTGTTAT